>JADLZN010001708.1:0-263375 GCA_018155175.1 Sinocyclocheilus anophthalmus
AAACTTTAGAAACGTAAACGAAAACTTTAGAAGCTAAATGAAAACTCCGGAAGCGCATTTGCAAGTACAAATCAGCGAATGAAAGAAGAGAAAACATGCAGTGTATTAAAAACGAAGTCAAAGATTTTGCCTGCATTACATTTTTTTTCAGTTTCAAAGACATTTTATTCAGTTTCAATTTATATTTTCTTAAGTTTCTTGAAAAATTACATTCATTTTAATTGACACAAATGTAATCCCATACATTCCACGCACTCTAGACAGTATAGTAATGGCGGCGCTTTGAATACACCCTGCATCCTAGTTTTCCTCATCTATTTTTTTTGTACTTTGTGATCAACAAACAAACTTCGGGCTGCACGATAAATCGCATGTGATAATTAATGCGCATCTTGTCAGTAAAGCCAGTTCTGTGATTAGTAGTAAATCTCCATCACGTGCTTTCAGATGGCGCAGCATTTAATACACAGAGCCCTAGATCACTGCTATATCGCGTTCATAATCGCAGATGAGTCGCATTCGATTATGAACGCCATATTGCATAGCTTGTCAGTGTAAGTGCTTTTATTAATGCCATTAATGTTTTTGTTAAAACAGCTTATAGCACTAGTCAACTAAATGAATGCAACATGGCAAAGATAAATGCACTTTTGGAAGTTGAATGTAAGGAAAATGTCATTTTGGAATTTCTGTGGTTTAATGTGATATTGTTGTTCATGATGACATTTTTTTTTATTGTTGTAATTAATTTATAGCATTAGCAAGATGACCCGCTGAATTATTTTGGGAGCTATGACTGATTGAATGTTTATTTTTAGTCCAGTGCCTGCATATAGGATTAGTATTGACCAAGTTCAGAGGCATATGTGGATCAACTTACTATGTTGCATATTTTCAACCGTTTCAATATGAAAAAATAATCCGTTTTTATATGATTCAATGGAGTTATTGCATTTTGGAAGAAAAAACGTGTCATGTTATTGCATTTTGGGAACAATAATAAAATTTTATAATAACTTTTTGAAAATAAAACTGGATTTTATTTTTGTAATGTTATTAGCACTAAAGATGCTATGTGAACGGTTGAAACCGAAATATGGTTCTTCATCTGGGCCACTTTCTTGTAGATAACACATTTTTTACATCAAATTAATCAATGGATTTAAAGCGGTTTGGAAACCAAATTCTTCACATAATATATATTGATAGTATTTAAGTAGGGGTGCACTATATATCGAAATATAAGAATATCGCATCTGATGGCGAATGTGCATATCATTCGCAATATGGTTGCGAGTTAAATTAAAATAAAAATACCTAAGCTCTGCAGTGTTGCAGAGTGAGTCATGTTATGGTTGTTCGAGTTGCAGGCCAATGACACGCAGCGCAGTTTTACTTTAAAAATAAAGTATAACAAAATACAGAAACCAACAAAATAATAGCAGTTTAATATTTGAATTTGAGCAGAGATGCACCGAGTGACCATCGGCCATAAATCAGAACCAGACAATTTTTAGTTTTATTTCAGAGTCTGTAAATGGCGTTAACAGACGCAAAGAGGAGAAAATACATTAGCAGGCAGAGCGAGCTCACTGTTCAACAATGCGCTAAGTATGAATGTATCTCTGAGGGGAACTGACTGTCTTAAGAAAAAGTTTAGATGGTATTTTCCTTGCATCTTGCCTCTGTATAATGCATTTAGCCTAGGTTTCAGCGTAATCAGAAACTGCAGCACTGCTGTTCCATTAGCTCCACCTTCTGTCAGAGAGTGAATTTGCATTTTCTTTCAGCCCATCTGCTTTTTGGTATGTTTTATGTAGCCTAATTTCACAAATTAGAAGTCAGACTATTCTATCTTTGCTTTAAATTTTGAAATTATACCTGTCTAGATTGATGCATCAATGATATAGCTAATAAAGCAACTAACATAGCTTCATGCACCATATTTTTTTCATCTTTCGTGTATTTGGCTGTATATAACATACATTAAATCTGATTGGAGTCTCGTCTGCAAAAAGTTAAGATCGTGGCGATCCCTGAAAATGAAAAAATTAAGATTTAAAAGTTTTATTTTCATATGTTTTTATGCCTTTCTGTTTATGTGTTTTGGTTTTAGAATTTTTAATTCACAGACACTTTGGTCATCTTGTCGCCTGTGTTTTCAAGGTGGTCTTTAGTTAATAAGATTGAAAAAACTTTGATTAGTGTTAACTGCCTTACGGCAATAACTTCTTCTAAGTACAAATAGCTCACACTGAGGTAAGTCAGTTTTATTTATTTATGTATTTTTTTGTGCAAACGCCATCTTATTTATTGCATAAGTAATTTGTCATAAAGCTATGCAGTTTCTATGTGAATGATTAGTGGTGGAATTGGCTGCGATGCAAGGGGAACCAGCTAAAATCTTGCCTATAGGGCACCAAATTGGTCAGGCCCTGCAATCAGTTAGAAGTGATTTAAGATTAGCCCTACGTTTTATTTGATTTAATGCAAGAATGGCATGCGGTGGAAATAGAATAAACAATTGTCCTACTACACATATAACTGTCAAGCTAGTGTTTTTTCCCATGTGCATCTACATCATAAACATTACAAAAATGTATACATCCAGAAAATATTATCATTATATGTTTTTAGAGGCTCGCAAATTTCGGTGTTGCAGTCAGCTATATAACCTATAAATTGAAATTGTTTAATAAAGATTAATGTTTTACATTACTCAAGGTCCCTGTTTTACATTAAGATTTAACACAGATTGCCAGTTTTACTTAATTATTAGCTAATCTTTATTTCGTGTCAAGTTACTAGAAAAACCTTTCTAGATAGTCCCTCGATTTCTCATATGGCTATAACGATACGATCACGCCTTCGATTTTGTTATAACCATCATAGTAGTTTTCAGCTACGTTCATCCTCCTATAACAAAGGATTGCAACGAGTTTTAGAGAAGTTTTGCAATGGAAAATGCTACTCCATGCTTCATTTTTTAATAATAGTTTGCCTACTAGTGAAAAATGTATTAATTTTGTAACAGTGCTAATATTGGGCAAAGAGTAGCAAATTTACGCAGTCCAGAGTACTTACAAGTTTCATTTAATAGCCATATATTAGATGAAAGCGACGAAGTGTTTAAACTCATAACCCAACAAATGTGCTAAGCGCTGGTAAGCGACTCATATTACTGCTGAACGCTATCAACATGACACATTCGCTGCAAGGACAGTTTATCCACACTCCCAAAGGACTTAAATAATTGCCCCTGCTGGCAATCCTTTAAATCGGGTCATAGATGCCTCCACATTTTCCACAAGTTGATATGACTCTTTAGGGTCTTAATGAAAAGTCTGTTACATAGTTTGGTTAAAATTTCTCAATGGTATGTAAAAAACCCTGTCAAAAACAGCTCTTTTCAGATCAATCCGTTTTTGTAGCATTTTCCTTTAAATGTTGATGAGCTCTGCTGACAGCTCTCAGCTCTCTGCCCCTCTCTTCCGAGCTGCTCTCAGAAAGACTGTTTACTTTAACCGCATTAACTCAATCGGTGTAAACTTGCTAACTCAGCAACATTAGTCAGGCAAAGGCGATTTGCAAGATTCTTACACAACATTATACTGAACACTGTCTTCTTAGAATGAGGCGGAATCACCCATGATTCGCGCAACATGACACTTGATGTAGATCGGTGCCACATTCCCTTCAGAAACAATGAAATCCACTCCGAGTTCAGCGGCTTAGATGTTGGGAGTAAATGACGACTGCTGTTCATCAACAGAAGACCTCAATCGCTTAGGATTCATTCTTGTCTACATCTGCTCCTGCTGTGAAACAATGGCGGACTGATGACAGCTCACTCAGGGCAGGTCTAAGGTAAGACGCCAGTCCAGTCTGTGCTGAAACGCTACTGTCAATCAAACTATCGTGGGATGGGCCTGTCTGTGTGACGTCACACAGAAAGGCATATGAGATCGGCTCGATTTGAGAAAGGGAAAAACATTTAACAAGATAAAAAAAAAAACCCCCTGGGCTAGGATTCTACACACGTATCAGTATCAGGGTTGTTGTGTGTGTCGCCCCACATCTGCGATACACACATTTTGTTCAACAACTTGTATCAGTGCCTTGTAGCATCCTATGACCCCTTTAATGGCAATATAGGCTGGCAGTCTGTGATACATTTTTTGTTAAAATCAATGCATTATTAAAACTTTGTTTTCCAATCCCAATCCCAAACATCTATCCTTCACTTATCATCTGTCTACCCATATTTCAAAATGTAAGCCTCAAGCTCTCTCTTTTTTAGCCGTGCTAGAGTCTTTACTTTACTGAAGGCACTAAGATTACTTGTCAAGGTTATGGTTATCCACACACCCGCAGCTGACCCACTGTCCGTTCACTGACCATCTGATGAATACTGCACACAAAAATGCCAAGAAATTGCAAGATCTAATGTGAGTTGTACACCAGTATTCTGAGAGTCAGTGCTAAAATTCATGGGGCCCAGGACAAAATGGTTTAAAGAGTAGGCTATATATATTTAAAACCTATGAAAACTGGATGATAGGCAAAATGATATTTGTTCAAACAACTTCATATATAAAACTTATCAATTCAATTAAACATAGTCACTTATAAACAAAAGACTCTGCTAGTAAGTTAATTTCCTGCCCTTTAGAGAACTTGTACATGCGTGCAGTTGTTAAATTAACTTCTTTAACAGAATGATTCATCTTTATCTTTCCACTTACAGCAAGTGTTAGTAGTGTTAATAATGTAGGTTACATTACTGACCTAAAAGGGAGGACTAAACGGTAAGTCAGATCTCTTATGCATTTTTACCCATTGGCCTACTATTGCAAAAGGAGCCATGAGTAACGGTTACATTTATGTGATTTCTTCACTAGGCGTCTGACTGGCAATATCATTCTGCGGTGTAAGTGCTGCCCTGTTAATTATTGCATTTGTCGTTTAATTACAAGGACATTATAGATCATTGTGAAACCACTATCTAAAAAATACAACGGCTTAAACGGCTTAAGGTACCTGACAGAAAACAAAGACAGGTTCCACCAAGATTTGAACTCAGATCGCTGGCTTCAGAGTCCAGAGTGCTAACCATTACACCATGGAACCAGGCCTTGCCCCTAGTTTATTATATTGTTGAATTAATAGCTAATGTATAATAGATGAACTAAATATTTTTCTGTGTTACTAAGGGTTTTATAAAATCACATCGTATTACAAACAACCAGCGTATAAAATGATACAGGTTAATAAAATAATTTTGTAATGTAACTGTTCTGGTTCTCCAGTCCGGATGATGGCGATAATGCGCTGTTCACGATAGGCAAACCACCACACCACATTGTATTTTCTAAGAGTTAAAGCTGGTGAGAAATGTTTTGTTGTGGAGTTCTGTTTTACACACAACAATGTGCATATTTTTGCTTGGAGTTTTGCTCAGTGGTTACCATTTATAGGGAGCTCTTAGATGCTCTTCACAAGCTTTGTTTATATGCATGCACCATTGAATGATTGCTAGTAACCGTAAAGTAATGTGGTTTAATGTGATCTGGTGGAACTAAGTTATTTAAATGTTTTAATGCTTCTTGAATGTAATTCCCAGACAACATTTGGAGCCAGCTGCAAACTATATTCCTGAAGACGCTGTGGACCTTTATTTGATCCCACATCAATATAAAAAAGTACAAATGCCTAAGCGATGTGTTGCTTATGGCTGTGGGAAGTTCAGCGGGCAAAATGTCGCAATGTTCAGATTTCCCAAAGACCCCGAGGAGTTCCGCAAATGGGAGAAGCAGGTCAAGAAGACCCGAAAGAAATGGGTCGCCAAGACGTACTCCCATCTATGCTCTGAGCACTTCAGCAAGGACTGCTTTGATCCGAAATCTTATGCCGCTGCAAAGACGATGGGATTCAAAGGGCTGAAACTAAAGGATGGAGCTGTCCCGACGATTTTCATCCGACCACCGTGCATTAACTGCGGAGGAAGCGGTGTCTCCTGTTCCTTTTGTACGAAGAGGGGACGCAGAGCGACCACTGAACCTCAACAGCTCGCATCAGTGAGTGTCTCATCGTGACTCTTTCTTCTTTCCGTGCACACTCGGAAAAAGCCCAGGACCGAGGCGTGTATCGGGACGGCCCAAACCTGCCAAAAACTAAATAACTATAACAATAAGTGAAAAACTGCTACAAGTGTCGAGGCCATAAGATTTCTCAAGACAAAACTTCAACTGCCTTTTATTCACAACGTCCGAGTTCACAAACCGATCAAAATGACATTTATACTCTAGGCCTATGGAACTATTAGTGTGTCACACAATTAATCGAGATGAATCGCATCAGAATAAAGTTTTTGGTTCACACATACTTGTATATTTATGTATATCTAAATACAACACACACATGCCTATATATATTTAAGAAAAATATATTGTTTATATATTAAATATATTTATAAATAATATAAATTATACACATGTATCATATAAATGTTTCCAAATATCTTCTTGTATGTGTTGTATTTATATATACACTAAAAATATGCACAGTACACACACATATATTATGTAAAAAATCTTTTATTTTGGATGCGATTTAATTGTGATTAATCATTTGACAGCACTAATTATATAAAAAATATTAAGCACAACTGCTATCAGCATTGATAATAATAAGATTGGTTTCTTGGGCAACAAAACATTATATTAGAATGATTTCTAAAAGATCATGTAACACTGAAAGACTGAAGTAATTTCTGCTTAACAAGTCAGCTCTTGGCCTACAACAGGCTCTAATAAATCTGATTAAAGTATATACATATTTTACAACTGCTTTAAACCATTTACCCTTACATTTGTAATATTTTCCTGTATTTTTAAATTCAAACAAAGCAGCCTGACGAGCAAAAATTATTCCAAGCTTTTGACCGTTGGTAGGTTAGTGTGTGTGTGTGTGTTATGTGTGTGTGTGAGTTTGTTATTCAGCATTTTATTACTACTTTTTTACCCATTGTTTTGATTAATTAATAAATAACTTTGCTTTTCCTAAAAGGATGAACAGGAATTGACATTTATGAATGATGGAGAAGAAAGAATATTTGATGGAGAACACCACAATCAGCAGAATTCCAGTGATGATGATGTTAATAATTCTGTGACACTTTCTTCCTGTGCAGAAAGTGATGGAATGGGTAAATTCAGGAACACTTATATTAATAAACATGCACAAATATTTGTAAACCCAACTCAATTTTATGTCTCTGCAGTTACATGTGAAATGTGTGGAACCAAAGGCACCACGGAAACCTTCTTCTCCAGGTCCAAGCGCTTCTGTAGTGTATCATGCTCGCGTTCATACTCATCCAACTCAAAGAAATCCTCAATTATTGCACGACTGCAGGTGGGAATGTCTGGCAAAGTATTTATACCCACATTTATTCGAACAGTGACTAAATTTTTGTGTGTCTATGTACTCAGGGAAGGCCACCCACTAGGAAGTCATCACACAAACTGTCTCTGAAATCACAGACTGAGGCTTCACACTCAAAAGTGAATGAGCAACATCAGGAGAGCAGAGCATTTGGACAAGATGGTAAGAAAACACACAGATTACTCTTAAGTTTCACTACAGTGAGCTATATAAATATCTAAATGTTGATATGGTACTGTCTATGTCCAAGCTACTTTGGCTGGATTTGACTGGGGTAATTACCTTGAGAAAAGTGGCCTCCTCGCTGCCCCAGTATCCTGCTTCAGACATGTGAGTGTTTTCTATCCACTGTGGTTCTTGCAAAAATGTTCCTGTGAAAAATAAATGTGGTGAATGTTATAACAATGTTTACAACAATGTGTAAATGTCCTTCACATTATTGTTGCTAATGCATTATGATGGTCAATCCATTACTCCCCATATGACAGGTACCACTCTGCGCTCAATGGGACGACATCTATGTGAGGTTAAAAGTGGAGGTTTCTCAACAATCTCACACAGCCATTGCAAGTAAGGTCGTACTTGATCGCCACTCGTTGTACGCTGGCAGTATATAATCGCATATATTCAATTTGGTAATAAAATATAAATATATTTAAATATTGTAATATTGATGTGGTGTGTGTGTTTTGAAAAGTTCTGTATGCCTTACCCAATACTGCATTTATGTGATAAATGAATACAGTAAGACGTCCATTAATGAATATCATTGCAATTAAAATAACAGTTTTCTATTTTATTATATTTTAAAGGGTAATTTATTGCTGTGAGGCAAAGCTGAATTTTCAAAAGTTTCTACTGCAAGTCTTGCTGATTTGGTTCGCCAAGAAAAATTTGTTCTATTGTACAAACATTTTGTGCCGCGAATAGTTTTTGTGGCAAACCCGTATTTTATTTTCCCCCGAGTGCTTCGGTGAATAGAAAGTCTCAAAAAAATATTTCAATCGAAGTGGAGTATAAATGCTTTACTGTCTTTTTTTTTTTTCCCACATCCCTTTTTAATGCTTCTGCTTAATAAAATATTCCTTTTATTTAAGAACTTACTCGGACCTCAAACTTAAGAACATAATGGTGTTTTTGACTACTTTCCAATCATTAAATTTCCCTAATTGATTTTGCTGTCCTATCGAAAATGAGTTAAACAACTTGTACAACAAATAAATATACAAAGACATACTGAACCAAAACTATGTAAACCTAACGCACACTAGCTCTGTCTGGCACTAGTCTGCACCCACAAATAAAAATAAAGTGGTTATCACTGACTGTAAGGTCTTATTATGACAAAACCTACGGTTTTTAAAGCGCACAACATTCACAGAGTAGTTTTGTTCTGTCGTTCAGGTAAATGTTAGTTACATCAAATTGTACTCATTTTAGTGTGTCAGATTAACATCAAGTTAATGCAGTTAACACATGACGTATTGGTGTTCCTAATCATCATTTGCTGTTGTTGGCTCCTTCATCAGGCTAGAGGGCCCTCTATCTCGCGTTATGAGGGTTTTTGTGAGGGATGATGACGCCATGACCCTGTGTGTATTTAGGCACACTGATGGTCAGCCTATGGCTGGTGCAGTGACAGCAAGCTCCTAGGAGCCACCCTCAAGGTGAGGTGTTACACACCCCATAGCGATCCCCACGAACGTACTACATATCCTATAAAATGCTAGAATCTTGATGATCGGCGTTTCCTACATATAGGTCCACCAGGCAATTCAAGCCTGGAAATCCTACCTTAGAGAGACTACTGGGTTGGCAGCGCACACAAACACTCTTCCTGTTGACACTTCATGTCCCAAGGTACAATGCACTGCAAATTACTATTCCATTGGATGTCCCCACATGTTTGCCTTCTCCTTTGCGTGTATAACTGTTTACCCTCTGTTATCCCTATCTGTCTGCGTTTTTAGATGGCAGAACTGTTTTGGACGGTCGTCCATTCAGGCAGTCGCGGTTATCGGGAGGTGGGTCGGCTCACCACCCAGCGCGTCGAACTACGTTTACTCTTACTCCCATCAGTAATTCTGGCAGTGATTACGTACTCGTTTGGCAGTGGTGGATACTGTTGTAGGAGGCCGACTCAGACTGCTGTATGAGGATGGGGGCCTGGGACCCTCGGGTGAAGTGCTCTCAGATTTCTGGTGTCACATGCAGAGTCCTCTATTACACCCTGTAGGCTGGTCTGAAAGAGTGGGCCACTCAATCAAAGAAACAGGTGAGAAGAAACTGAGAGATACAAAATGTTATTACAAACATGCAGAAAATTTGACATGAGCAAGCTGAAAAATACTGATCCCCACACATGACACACATTTGGATTTTCTTAAAGGGGTCCTATTATGCTTTTTCACTTTTTCAGCTTTAGTTAGTGTGTAATGTTGCTGTTTGAGCATTAAAAAGATCTGCAAAGTTACAAAGCTTTAAAGTCCACTTTAAAAGGAGATATTTTAGTTAACAGAAATCACTTTTCAAAAACTAAAACGAACGACTCGTTTGGACTACAGTGCATATTTTCCAGGATTTGTGAAATCACAAATATCGACGAATGGGACGACGAGACCTTATGGTTGCAACGCTTGCACGTACAGAGAATGCTAACCGTGAGTGTTTAATTACTACAGTATGTCGATTGACCGCGCTTCTTTCCACTTCCCAATGTCCGACGACTAGAGGGGTGACAATCATCCGTGGGTAAATCGAGCGCACATGTGATTTGATTTGGGCACTATTTTACACCTAAAACGCTACTGGTATATGACTATGAAGGGCAATACATTTGCCCGACATCTGCCGCGACTGCTGTCCAATCACAACACATCCACTGGCCCAGCTAACCAACACAGCACATTTCGGTATTTCAGAAGTGGGGCCGGCATTTGATTCCGGAACGTATTCGGCTGTTCAGCCATGACTGGGTGAAAGCTTGTTGTAATAACGTAAATATGTAATGATGTTTTCTTTCGAACTACCTAGTATGAGAGCATGTCTATACACCCCCAAAACAACATCAAGCTTTGTAAAAAGCATCATAGGCCCCCTTTAAATAATCATTAATTTTCCAATAAAGAATACGGTTTTTATAAGACGAATTTGTTTTTCCATGACACAATTTGCCACCAATTTGGTGGCTTGTCTTAGTGAAATATGATACCGCTTGTGGAGCCAGGGTGCTACGAAACGAGTGGATTATTATAACGTTTCCACACAAGATTAGCAGGGTTCCGTACGGTCTGAAAAACTGGACAAGTCTGGCATTTTTAAAACACCAAGTTCCATGCTGTGAAAACAGTTTTGGAAAATATAAATATAACCGCGAAATTGTTTGGAAAAGTCGTGAATCTATTGCACAAACCTCTGTGTTATAACAAATTGTGTTTAATCAGTAGTCTCTGAACTTTCGGTGCTATAAAATTGCTGCAGAGTTTGGACTCAGATCCGCGCATCTTTTTATTACTTTAAAAATAGATGGATATGTCACACCTTATTCAATACGTCTATAGCATGTAAGGTTTGATGCGGTAAATAATCAACCTACACAGACTTGAGTCCAGTCCACACGAGCTGAATCAAATCATAGTCATTTTGAACGCGGGAAGTATTCAGCTGTAGCGTCTGTCTCTCATGAACTTCATCTCTTCAAACGCTCTCAACATCGACGCATCTGGTCCTCGCTACAAGAGGCCGCGGCACGTCTGCGATACAAGACTTTTCACTTTTGTCGCTTTTCGGGACGTTGACAGAATAGTCCCCTGCCTAAATTCGGTCATTGTTGCAAATCGGTCAATAAAATGTAATTATTTACTTTGCACGTTTCACTTTATATAGCCATCGGTTTACTTCCTTACTCGCTTTTTGTATTTCTCCCACCCAGAAGCGGTGCGCAAGTTCAAATTCAAAGTGCCGCGTGCGTATATGATTTGAGTTTGGCTACCACATAACTCAGCAGAACCCTGCCCGCCCTCAACATAAATGCCCTCGTCCGGCTCCTTATGCAGACATATTACAAATTACTGTGCCGAGGTGGTGGTTCTCTGTCTCTCTTCCTTTCCCCAATGTACTACAGCTCCTGTTGTAGCACTTAAAAGAGTGAATTCGGTTTTTACTGGCATAAGATGTGGTATATATATTTTCGGTTTCATTTATTTACTTTACCCTGTAGTGATCCTTACGTTGTGGAAAATGTTTTTGTTTTTGTTTAAATTCAGGTTTTGTTTTTTAAATAACGACCCAAGCGGCCAGTGGCAGACGTGAGTTTAAGCATAGCCTAGGTTTAGCATTTAGTGCCGTATCTCAACATGCATCACCACTTTGCTAAATAAAATTCTATAGTGCCTATTGTAAGCAATGCTTTAAAAAAACATGTTGTTTTAAATTGTGTCTACACCTAGAATGACATGTGTGCTATTATCAGCGTATCCAATCTTTTTGTGCAGCCAGAAGCGAAGCGCACTTTTAACCTGGAAACTTGGAGTCGCCATGCTGTTACGCCTCACTTTCATTTTTTTTTTCCTTATAACAGGGAAACACCAGTCATTTTGTTGCTCATAAACTGTGAATAGTAATACCAGGCATTCGGGACTGTTAAGGGTCACTTTTTATTGTGGATTCACATCACAATCTCATACAACGGACTCTGCTGTTTTTTAGAACAAACAGGATACTTTTCTTGTACTCAGTGTCTCGGTCTTGATCAGGAGCGCTGCACAAAAATGCAACCCGCGAACGTTCGATTTCCCCTGGTGAGCATTCATTCAGGGATTACTTGCTGCCGTTTTAGAAAGTACTTTTGCTTAGCGACCTTTAACATGGAACTCCTTCCAGCACTCCGCTGCTTGCTGGACACTAACACGGCCGAGCCACTCTTGACATTCGCGGTGCAACCTGTCTCGTGTTGTCCTTCCCACCACCGCGGACAATCTTGTACATCAACCATATATTGAGGATATTCTAAAACGTATAACATAAGGATTAATCAAGCTGATGCCTTGGCCCGTGTCTAGCTATGAACGGTGAACAATTGTCCCGAAGCCATAACATAAGATTGGGTGCCGATTGGGCTCCAGGCCTGAAATTCAGGCTCCTAAGCGCACGCTTGTTGCATATAATACAAAATACCACATAATGTCCCAAAATGGCCATCCTGCCAAACAGTTACATAAACACAATCTATTCAACTGATGTGAAATGTGGAGTAAGTTCCGGGCGCAGTTCTCTTGACTCTTCATATCTAAACAAGAAAGCAACGCTAAGCAGCATTAATAGTCCATCCTTGTTAGGTTAACATATGCTATGATAATCTTGAACAGATTTGTTTATTCTTATTGTAAAATATTGAACAGTTTTACGTCTAATATAGTCTCAAAAGGTTCTGGGAAGTCATGGAAATATATTAATATATTGGTAAAATATATGGAATATATTTAAAATATATGGAATAATACATGGAATATATTGGTAAAAATGTGTACGAACCCTATATAGTTCATCTTGGTAAAACTTTCCTTCTTAAATTTGTCGCCCCGCCATAACTTTTGTCATTGGTGCATGGCTCCGGTAAAATAAGGAAATTTGTATTCTTTTTTATTTTTTGTAAAAATTATTAGTTTATCCCTTTATTGAAGGTGTACCTTGTTAACAGTGTAATTATCAAGTTTACATCGATTCAATTATATCCATTAACTCAGTGATTTATCTATATGTTTGGTGTTATGGATATTGGCTTAGCGTTTACTTTGGCAATGTAATTTATGTCTCTTTTTATCAATCGACAAATTTTTTTTATTGTTATTTAAATCTAATACATGTCCGTCTGTAACAAGGACACCTGAAAAATAAAGTGTTAATTGAGTATTATTACGTTCTTGCAATTCATGGCTCACATTAAAAAATTTACCATGTTTTTTTTTTCAGGTAACTATTTGCTGTCACTTGTTGTTTCTTGGTTACTTATGTTAGAAACTATGCTTAGTTCTCACATAGATATGAGTGGCCCAACATGAGATCCATCCCAGCCATTTCGCAACGTCCTTCAAAACAGGGTGCCAGTCAGTCAAGAAGTTTTCGCGCATTACCAGTTCACTAATATTTAAACTACATAGTCATATTAATTTTTTTTTTTTCTTTTGTTATTTAAAATCTTACACCATGGTCAATCATTTACTATTGTATATCTCCTTACTCTCCTCTAGGCAAACAGCGAGGACTGTTTGCACATGGGAGCTACGTCATTATGTCTGAGGAGCTCGAAATCTTTACGGCAATTGATTCCTCTGCCTTGGGGAACATCTGCTCGCATCAGTCCGTAATCGATACGAACATGCCATATTTATTCTTTAGAATCGAAATAATGTCACTACAATTGTTAACAGTATTTGCATTGTACCGGGATTATCTTAATCACTTCAGGTGTTGCTGATGGATACATCATGGTAGGCATCGCCGGCTGTCGGATCCGGTGCTAGAGCTCATCGTATGGCTTTGTTTATCCATGCCAGCTCGTCATGCCATGTCGACCGTTTTTAGATACTGTGAGAACAACAACATACCTCTTTACCTACCTCCTTGTAATGTCTTCAACTTCTAAAATCAAGATTTAAGTAAATAAATTGGCTGAAAAAATTGTTGAAATGCCTGCTCGTCATCAGGTTATGATCATGCCACATTACAGATGACGAATACTTTTAGCAAGACACAACTCTTCTGTAGCTCTCCACGAAGACATTTCTCAACACCGTAACAGCTTCATTATCTTTGAATAGGTGACCATATACAATATGTTAATGCGTATGTGAGTTTATGTTTTAAGCTCATCTGGTGGTCCCTCCCTCATATGTCTTTCCCAGGATGATGTCGGGTCCAGGCCTGTACCCTCACTCAGGTAATGAAGCTAGGGCGTCGACCTACATGGATCCGCGTTGGGTGTGTGCCACCTGTTTAGCGCTGCGTAGCCGCTTCTCCTCTTCACTTTTGAATGGCCTGGGAGTCCTTGAGTTGATCATGGGTAGACACGATCATGACCAACCCTGCACCTCTCCTGAAATTTATCCTGTGGGTTGGTGTGAAATCACTGGCTACCAGCTGCAGCCACCCATCGGCCCAGGTAAAATAATTGCAGTTTTCATAGTATTCATATATGCGGTCCAAAATTTGGTTGTTACATGTTGTATTTTGCTCTCTTGTGTAGAACCACCTCAGGGACAGGAACACTCACACATAGGCAAAAAGGCAAAACCTTTTATGGGAAAAAGGAGTAAGTTTTGGTTATTTCGATGAATTGTTGACTCTTAAACGATTTAAATATTTAAAGCACATGATGGTTACATTCATCAAATTTCTCTTAACTAGTTTTATATTGTGTTGTCAGTAGCATCCTTTCATTCTCTTATGATTCTGTATTTTTCACTTTAGAGCGCAGATTTATAAAGAAAAACATGAGTAAATGCACATCTAAAACCCAGCCCGCACAGCCCACTGAGAATCCAGAGAAGAATCAATCACAAGAGGCATCAAACCCTTCTGTCACTCCACTTACCTTACAAATAAAGACTGAACCTGAGGAAGAAAGTATGTAGCAATCTCTTTATTCAAAAAAATGTATATTCAAAAATATATATGTATATACTTAGTTCTTACATGATTTGCCTGTCTCTCTACAGTTATTGCAGTAAAAGTGGAGGAAATGGAAACCCCCTTATTATCCAGTGCACAAACCAAAGAACGGGACAACCCAGAACCCTTCACAACCTTCAAACTGGAGGACTCAGTTTAACCCTACTCTGCTAATATATATATATATATGCAAATGTGTGAACCAGATTGTCTATTTAGTGGATTTTAGTATTAAACACAGGTAGTCTGTTTATTAACCATTATTTTTTGTTCTGAAATAACACTGGTAGTTATTTAACTCAACCAAGCTGTTATATTATTACTTTATTTTTATACAGTTCTAATTTTTTCACATAACTGAAATCTTGCAATCTTCTATTAAAATGACTTCATTTGTGTTAAGGCACTTTCTGACTTGCAACAGAATTAAGCCTAAACAATCTTCAAATTCTTGGTGATTTCAAGGTATATTACCAGAAGTGAATAATTTTTTTACTGACCACTGAACTAGCATAGTACATTCCTTTGACAATCAAGCAGGTTAATTGAACACTCTAAACAGTCATATATAAAACAAGCACCCTCAATAATGAAAACCGTTTAAAATGGGCTTCAGGTTATATTTATCTACATCAGTTACTGTGATGTAAATACAGCAGAATCACACTGACTTCCTTTTCTTCGTGGTACTTTTCTGCATTGTATTAGGCTTTGCACGTTTGCTTGGTTTGCCTTTGGCTTTGACTATCTTGATGACTTTTGGAGGACTGATAAGAGCAGATTCAGTCTTTGAGGCCTTGGTTGGTTTTGGGTGCTGAATAAGAGGATGCTTCCCCCCTGGGCAGCTCTTAAAAACATGGACGTCTTTGACCCTTTGACCTCTGAGTTCTGGTGGGTGGCCACAGGTGGCTCTGACCTTCAGATTCACCAGCTCGATCCACCTAGTGGCAGAAGGAACAATACAAGGGTCAAAAAGAACAAGTATCCGCAATGCAATGATGGAGGTCAGTTCAAGCCACTCTATGATGAATAATCTGTAAGACCATAACAAACTCCTTTCAACCAAACCAGTAGTAACTTTTTTTTTAACAGCTAAAACTCATAACGGAATCAAAATTTTCTCAATCTTTTAAGATAAAGTGTTGTACTATGAAAGGCAAGCATACTTGCTGCATCCCCAATGATGCACTCTACACTTATACACTATGTACTTATGCACTCAACAGTGCAGTGTATGAATTAAATAAAGTTATTTTGTCATTCAACATTGGAGTCTGACATCCACTCGCCCTTGTCGCTATTGTCTTGCGTTAACGCTGCGCAACAGTTGAGTGCATGAAGTGTCCAATATTCCACGCTTCATTAAGTGCATCATCCTCCGGGTATTTAAAGTGCACTTTTATTTTTGAATTTTCAGTGTGATCTCACTACTCACACTATTTATACTACAAAACAGCATAGAATAGTGCATTAGTATGCGAATTAGGACGCACCTACTGTAACTTGCAAAACAAAACTCCCTCCCATTCATTAAAACTTGCTGCAAAAATTGGCCATTCATACTTCAGACATCAGTAAGATGAATGTATTTGAACACAAATCAATAACGAAAAGTCAAGACAAAAGCATATTGAAGAATCTAAATCACAAGACTGGCAAAATTGCATATGAAAAAACATGTTTTTATACACTACTGTTGAAAAGATTTTTTTGATATTCTTAAAGAATCTGTTAGGTTTACTAAGGCTGCATTTATATCAAAAATCTAGTAACATTTATATTGTGAAATATTACAATTTAAAACAAAATATAGTATTATATATATAGTATTGTGTGTGTTTGTTGTGTGTGTGTAGTGAGCGATGTATTTGCTTTCGGTGAAGTGCACAGGCCTAATTCCTAATTTTTATATTTTTAAAATATTTCTGCTTTATTGTTGTGTTGGAAATCATGATACACTTTTTTGTTTAGATGAACAGAACGTTCAAAAGAACAATTTATTTGAAATTGACTATCTTCTGGAATGCAATAAGGTCATTTTTGATCATGTAATGCTCCTTGCTGAAGAAAATTTAATTTATTTTATTTTTAATTTTACCAGTAACCTTCACATAGATCCCATTAGTATCAACTATAACATTAAAGGGTTAGTACACCCAAAAATGAAAATTAGCCCATAAATTACTTAACCTCAAGTCATCCTAGGTGTATATGAATTTCTTCTTTCAGACGAATCCAGTCTCGTTGTATATTAAATGGTCTTGACTCTTCATTGCTTTTTCATGCACTCATGTGTTTGCAGCATCAGTCCCAAAGCCTTTCATAAATAGCACTCTTCCACAAAAAAAAGTGTCTCACACTGCTCCGGGGGTGAACAAAGGCCTTCTGTAGCGAATCGATGCATTTTTGTTAGAAAATTAGCCATATTCAAAACGTAATAATCACTTTAATCTAGACTTGCCTCAACTGTTGACTAACATGGAAGCCTTTGCCGGTCGGAGAAATTTATGGCATAATTTGGCATTTTTTTGGGTGTCCAACCTTAATCTAAGGAATGGAAAAAGTACGTCCTACTAGTCGTGTTAGTAGTGGTAGGTTATTTTTTTACCTAATTGTCTGTCAACTAATGTTAATTAATTAACCTTATTGTAAAGTGTTACCAGTTTTACTGAGCCCACACTTTTGAATGGTGGTGTTCATTTTAAGAAGAAACTCAAACTCACTTGCGAAGAGGCAACAGTGGACAATCGCAGACCAGTGGATTCTCTGCCAAGTTTATGACCTCGAGTCCTGTGAGTGGCCCCAAGTCTGGCAGCTCCTCAAGTTGGTTTCCTTCAAGAAACAGACTCCTCAGACCAGACCCCAGTCCTGCTAGTGAATCTTTAGAGACCTTCAAAAGGTAAGAGATAGAAGAGAGATTTAAACGTAGTTTGGCATTCCTCTTGTAGCATTAGAAAAAGCTTTATCCTTACCTTTTCTAAACCCATATGATTAAGGTAAAGATGTTTAAGTGTGGCAGCAACTGGCTGAAAAACCTCTGGTCCGATCCAGCGAATAGGGTTACGGGAGAGATTAAGCTCTGCTAGGCTGCTGGCTTTAGAAAGGGCCTCACTTGGAACTTCTTTGAGTTTGTTTGTGCCTAGATGAAGAGTATCCAAGTCCAGTGCAGGATCAAAGGCCCTGGAAGCAACCGCTGTGATGGCGTTGGAAGTGAGATAGAGGCCCCTCAGTTTCTCAGCGCCTGTCAGGATCCCTGCTTCTAGTTTAGCGACAGCATTATTCTCCATGTGCAGAGCCAGCAGACCAGGCAACAGCCTGAATGCTCCTTTGGGGAACTGAGTGAAACGATTCTTCTCCAGATGGAGGTAAGTGAGATGGGGCAACCCCTTGAATGCCTCGGGACTCAAAGAAGTGAGGTCATTTTCTGAGAGGTAGAGGTAGACCAGACTCTTCATTCCATTGAAAGCCCCATCTTCTACCTCGTGGATCTTGCAGCGCTGCAAGTGAAGGGAAACCACTTCCGCAGTGCCTGGGAAACTGCTTGCAGGGACGTAGTGGAAATGGTTGCCCCGCAAGTCCAGCAAGCGTGTGTCCAGTGAAAATCCACGGGGGATCTTGGTGAGGCCTTTGTTTTCACAAGATGAGTGGTGGTTCTCAACCTGTAAAATGTATGTGGGTCAATGACAATAGTGTTTTTTTTTATTACTTTATACGGTTAAATTTTTTGCATTAGAATTTATTTAAATATTTTCTGGTTTTACCTTTGTCATTTTTATTAGTTTTTGTTTTCTTTTTCTATGTAGTTATTTTAGTATTTCAACTTTTAAAATGAGAAATGGCTAATGGCTGAAATAAAATCATTTTTTGAAACCATTTAAGAAATGAAAATGGTGTTAGTTTTAGTTACTGATTATAACCCTGAATAGAGTTCAAGATAAAGAAAACTTTTTTGTTAAAAAAAATAAATAAATCAGATTTTGTTAAAAATATCCACTATAATAGAAATGTCACACATGTTAGATGTTATGAATTTTGAAATACAATTGTTCAAAATGTCCTGTGGGTGAAAAATAGAAAGTAACTTTTAATCATTAGTAATCATTTATTTAAGAAAAAAATGGTTACAACACACATTTCCTGGTAGAATTGTTGTTGTTTATTTTTTTTTTTTTCAAATATCTCAAATTTTGAGGTTGTAGGGGAGCTCACACATGACATGCCTTATGAGAAGGGCAAATGAAAATTATTTTATCGCAATATTTAATGATAACAATACTAAGAACTACTAACATAATTTATAATCAATTGCTCTCATCCCCTTATAATGTTTTGCAGTCAAGTCAATGTAAAATAAATTAAGTGGGGGAAATGGAGTGTCACTCTATTTTTGCATCTACCCCAGTAAGTCTTCACTCACCTGACACTGACAGTTGGCTGGGCATTTGACTTTATCTGGGGGTGGGGTTGTGGGCAGTGTTGGCAGTCTGCTCAGCTCCTCCAGCTCGGCCTTCAGCATGGCCTCCTGGCTCTGACAGCGCAAATCAGCGGGTTGTACCGCCTCCAGATTCTCACCGGACAGATGTGCAGGACCTCCACACGTACCACCCAAGCGAACACGCTCCCTCATCGCCCACTCACGCAGAGGCCGCATGTAGCAGCTGCAGTAGATGGGGTTGCCTGCCAGATTGAGGCGAGTCAGTTTGGGAGAGCCGGGGGCCATTGGCTGCAGGATGCGCAGCTGGTTATGGCTTAAGTCCAGATGAGCGAGACGAGGAGAAAGCAGGATAGCTGCATTTGAAAAATCCTGCAGGGAGTTATGATCCAGAAAGAGGTGAGTGAGTTTGGGCATAGATACAGACTCAACTCGCCCTCCAGGTTAGCACTCATGGGTGTTTAGTTCTTGGTAGCTTAGCTTCTACAGCGATTCACTCGGAAGTCTGAGAGAAAACAGCATGGTGAAAAGAAGAGTAGCCAATATACGCCTCCTTTAAAGGAAGCTTTCACAAATACTTTTCTAAACGGATTATGCTGATTATTCTATTGTAGCTTAAATATTTGACAGAACATTTAGTTTTTCATCTTACTAGTCGGACAATACAGTATATCGTAGCAGGTTGGCAACACATAGACATCTAATTGTTAACCATTTTTCAACTATTTATCAATAGTTATTTTAGCTTTTTTTTCATTCCTATGGTTACGAAACCTCCTAGGCAAAATTAATGGAATCACCACACCACACTTCTTTCAATCACTTACCCCAAATTTATAACACTTCATCAAACAAATATCACAATCAACATGTATCACACAACAGTTTGTTAATATCAAACATTCTGGTTATGTAAACTACCTAAAAAAAAAAAAAAAAAAAAAAAAGAAGATCTTACTACGGTTAATGTTAAAATTATTTTCATATCAAGGAGAAGAAAACACATATGACTCATTTCATGTTGAGGACAAATATATGGAATCATCTAACCAAAACACACAGTTAGTACTTTTGTTGCGTTTTGTCTCCTCTTGCTTTATGATGGCTGTTCTTTGTGGGCATGGACTTACTACTGAAAAACAATATTTCTTCTTGAAAAGTGTGAAGTGACTTGACAATGGCCAAGTATGGTTGATTCCTACATACTCGAATTAGTGCTGCACTGCAATTTATCCCATCCAGATTGCACTCACACACACCACAGCGGTGAACACCCGCCAGAGCAGGGCGCCCTTTTTTTCCCGACTCTCTAACCATACGCCACGACCTTCTTCAGCGTTCCAACTCCTTGTCGCATAGCCGGTCGACGAGTCAGTCTTTCGGGGCGCGTTGTGGAGGGATCCTTGTCCTGGACCCTTTTTTAAAATATTTCCACCATAAATTTTCAAATCAATCCGGAACTGAGGATGTCACTTCGAGAGTTATATGCCTTTCCTGAAGAAAAAGCTTTAACCCACCTTTTCCCTTTGTGCAAGATTGCATTTAATACCCGAAATATGACATCACTTAACTTCTTTCTATTGATGGATGAGACAATTTCCACAAAGTAATTCAATGTCACGTGTGCATTGACTGTTGATAAATTAAATGTGTATGCCACCTTCTTCACCCCTGTCTCTTACGCCGCATTCCCAAACCCCATATACATCATATTATTTGGGGAAATTTGGTCCTGTTTTCCTCAGGCACTCCATCTTCAGAATCGTCCTTCATTAGAATGGCACTCACACAAAGTTACTTCCCAGCGTCACTCCTGTTCTCCAATGCAGATGCGGATTCATACTCATCCACGAATACCACTTTCATCCAACCTCCCACCCGCCATGACTGCATTCGCTTAGAAGCCCACGGTGAACCGTGTTTTCTGCTGGTTTTAGGGTGAATGCTGCGTGTGCGTACGGGGCTGTTCTGTAGATAAATCGCATTTGAAGTGCGTTCATGCACACCGTGTTCTTACAGTGCCGGGCCACATAGATTCACATGACCATCCTGTTTCTGCCCATTTTCGTTTTTATCATTTGGTTCTTTTGATGCCTTCTTTTCTAGGTGTCAAGGCAATTGCTGGCACCACCGGAATCACACTATTACCGTCGTGTAGGACCTTTCACCGCAGTGGCGACGCGCAACCACCCGTGGGTAACCATTTGACGGCAACAAAAGAGCATGCCGGCGTCCCATATGTATTGCAGAAGTATGTTTTTCACAGAACGAGATTTGGTGGTTTCATGGCAAAACAAGAAAAGGGCTCCGCAGTGCAACAGAATGACAACTACAGTAACAAAACAAGATAATAAAGAAGAAAAAAATATAAAATAGTAACAAGTAATAAGTACCTAAAAATTATAATTGACAATTGGTATGTTCAGGTATATTACAATAAACAGTTTTGGTATGTACATGCGTATATTTATGGTGCACAATGTGAGGTGTTTAGCCTAAGTGTGTGTGTTAGATAAAAGTGAATGAGTGAATCAATAGTGTGTGTTTCCACAGTTTTATAGTCAATGTTCATGAGATGGATTGTCCTGAGGAAGATCTGTTCCTCGCGTCTGGTGTCGTTTCTGGTGCTCAGAGCTCTGAGCTTTGACCAAGGGTCAACAGTTCAAAGAGGAGTGTGCTGTGTGTAGGTCCGATGATTTCCACCTTTTGCTCACTCTGGATGAGTACGGTTCTTGGAGAGTGGGGAGGGTTGTGCCAGTGACTCGCTCAGCAGTCCGGACTACCATTTGTAGTCTTCTGAGGTCAGATTTGGTTGCTGAGCTGAACCAGACAGTTACTGAAGTGCATAGGATGGATTCAATGATAGCAGAGTAGAATTGTTTCAGCAGCTTCTGTGGCAGGTTGAATTTCCTCAGTTTGGCGAAGGAAGTACAACCTCTGCTGGTCCTTTTTAACAGTGGAGTCAATGTGAATGTCCCACTTCAAGTCCTGAGAGATATTGGTGCCCAGGAACCTGAATGTCTCCACTGCAGCTGCTCCAGATTGTTGGGGTGTAAAAAGTCTAAGACAATGCCCACGACAGCCGCTCCTTTAACCCTCCTGTCTGTAATGCCGACGCCGTCACCCCGTCCTTGATGAGACCGATGATTGTAGTGTCATCTGCATACTTCAGGAGCGTGACAGAGGGGTCTTTAGATGTGCAGTCGTTGGTGTAGAGGGAGAAGAGCAGTGGAGAGAGAACACAACCCTGAGGAGCTCCAGTGCTGATTATATAGGTGCTGGATGTGAGTTTTCCCAGCCTCATTAGCTGCTGCCTGTCTGTCAGGAAGCTTTTGATCCACTGGCAGACGGAGGTGGGCACGGAGAGCTGATTTAGTTTGGGCAGTAGGAGGTTTGGGATGATAGTGTTAAATGCCGAGCTGTAGTCCATGAACAGGATTCTCACATAAGTCCCTGGTATGTCTAGATGTTGCAGAACATAATGCAGTCCCATGTTGACTGCATCGTCCACACACCTGTTTGCTCTGTAGGCAAACTGAAGAGGATCAAGCAAGGGTCCAGTAATGTCCTTCAGGTGGGCCAGCACCAGTTTTTCAAATGACTTCATGACGACAGACGTTACAGCCACAGGCCTGTAGTCATTTAGTCCTGTAATTTTGGATTTCTTTGGGATGGAGATGATGGTGGAGCGTTTGAAGCACGAAGGGACTTCGCACAGCTCCAGTGAACTGTTGAAGATGGGGGTCCAAACTTCTGTCAGCACAAGGGATTTCAGACGACTTCGGTGTAACACAATCACTGGGCCTGGTGCTTTTTTTTCCTTGTCCTGCTCCGGAAGACCTGGCGCACCCGTCCTTCACGGCGATTTCGAGGGTGCGGTGTGGGGGAGAGGTGGGTTGCTAGGAGGGTGAATGGTTGTGTGGGGAGTTTTTTTTCAGAGCGTGTGTTGTTGTTTTTTCAACCGGCAGTAGAAATCATCTCAGATTGTTTGCCAGTTGTTGATGTCTTCTTCCACGTGCTGGGGTGGTGTCCTTGTAGTTGGTGATCTCTTTCATCAGACTTTTTCCCACACTGATGCCTGAGTCGCTGGAATGAATTGAGTCCGTAGCTGTTTCAGAATACATTCCTCGTATTTTAATACAGGTTTATCTGATTTCAGTTTTTGCCTGTAGGTCGGTATAAGATGAGCCAAGCAGTGATCAGAGAGCCCCAAATTTGCTCGTGGGACAGAGTGATATGCATTTTTTATTGTGGTGTAACAGTGATCCAATATTTTACTGTCTTTGGTGGGACATGTGATGTGCTGTCTGTTTTTTGGCAGTTCACGGGAGAGATTTGCATTATTAAAGTCCCCGAGAATGATTAAAAAAAGAGTCCGGGTGTTGTTGTTCTGTCTATGTGATCTGATCAGCGAGTTTCTGTAAAACCGAGCTCACGTGCCGTTGCGGAGGAATGTAGACACTGACGAAAATGAATGAGCAAAACTCCCGCGGCGAATAGAAAGGCTTAAAGTTAATGAAAAGCACTTCTAGATCTGAAAAGCACATCTTCTTTAACACGGTTACATCTGTACACCACCTTTCGTTGATGGTGAAACATGTCCCCCCCCGCTACGTTTTCCCCGTTGATTCTGCGTCGCGATCTGCTCTAAAGAGTTGAAAGCCCGGCAGACTCAACGCGCTGTCCGGTATGGCATCATTCAGACAGGTTTCCATGAAACACAGAGCAGCAAAGTTAGAAAAATCCTTATTTGTCTGGGAAAGCAGAAGGAGTTTGTCTGTTTTGTTCGGTAAAGAGCGGAGGTTCGCCAGCTGGATTGCACTAGCCACGGCGCTTTGAAATCCGTGCTGCCTGACTTCACGGGGCTCCAGCTCGCTCCCCCCTATCGCTGCCTTCTCCCCTCGAAGTGCTTGATCAGCCGCACTACTACTTCTCTCCTCCACTACTACTGTACCTATGTCCACCGCACACTCAGATAAGTCCGAAACACGGTAATTATAATCGGGTGATGGGGTAGGTGTGCCAACTGCTCCACGCAAGTCACTCCTTCTGGTGAAACTGTTTGCAGGGTTATAACTAAAGACAGGACAAACTAACACAAAAACAAAAACAACTGCAGAGCACGCCACATCAGAATCCTCGGCGCCAATTTTGTCATTCTGTCATATAACTCAGGTCTTGTGATAAATAGTAATTTAAGCAGATAGAGGTGGATAGGAATGCCATTGGTACGCCAGGGACATGCGCCTACAACATGCCATCATCTGTTTGCACTTATAGCATGCAATAATTAACTGCACTTTGAAGCTTTCTAAATTAAAAATAAGAGCCCTCAAAATCGTGTCTTCACCATAACTCAAAAAGACAACTATCTGTTTATACGTGAAATTCTCAGGAAGGGACGTACGGATTCTGCTGCCCTTACGCTGATCTATGTACTCTCTCTCTTTCGGCTTATTCCCTTTATCATGGGTCGCCACAGCGGAGTGATCCGCACAACTGATTTGGTAAATAACACAGTCTTTGCGCCGGATGCCTAATCCCCTGCACTAGCGCAACCCAGCCCCGAGAGACACTAACATCAATCAACCCAGTGCTTGGACACACTCACCGTTCATACCAACCACGTTCATCACAACACTCTACTCAGACGCCCACTTTTACTTTGTCTAATACGAACCCCTCTATGGACTTATAACATGTAAAACGGGAAACAGAAAAGAATATCCTAACAGCAATCCGTCACGTATCACACCTACAATCCCCCCCCCACCTAATCATCTTTCTTATTTAGAATAAGGTAATCTCTGTTAGTTACCCCCGATGTCCATGTAAATGTAGTCACAGTCACACAATCATGTTCCTTCACAGAAGAAGTCAAATTACTTGTGTAATCATTGTCAGGTGTGATTGTGGTTAAATTGATGGTGGTGCAAGAGTCTTAGGACACAGCTGTGTGATTCTTTTGAAAGTACAAGGCCTACCCTGCCCATTACGCGATTGGTAACATCAGGGTTTTGTCACTGAGGCCACACCACCAACTGGTATAAATTCAAAGCCTCTAGAAGTAGTCTTGAAGCACATGTTGCTCTTTGAACGTGGCTGAAGAAGGAGCTAACGAGTGAGCAATGGGTTTGAATAAAGGCCCATTTTGATGCTGGCTGGAGTTACCGCCGCATAGCCAAGGATGCGAGATGCAGTCCAAACACTGTAAAGTACAATTTAGACCATCATGATGCCACCAATTCACACCAGAACCGAAAGGAGAGAGGTAGAAAAAATAAACTTTTAGACAGACAAATGAAGCATCTAAAAATTCTTAGTCTTAAGGACTGAAGAAAGACCTCACAATGACTGAAGAAAGGTCACACAGTTCTCATGAGATAAGATCAACGTCAGAAACTGGGAGAAGAAGAACTTGTTGGCAGAACAGCAGCAAAGAAACCATTACTGAAAGAGAAAACTAGAGTGAAATGCTTGAAATTTGCAAAAGAACACAAGAAATGGACAAAGGAACACTGGTATAAAGTGTTGTGGACTGATGAATCCAAGAGTCCAACAGTTTGACAACAATCGAAGAGTGAATATTTGATGGAGAGAGTGGGAGAGATATAAAAATGAGTGTCACTTGCCAACAGTTAAACACAGAGTGGGAAGTATTATGGTGTCGGGTGTCATTTCAGCCTCAGGAACGGGTGACTTAGAGAAAATTGATGGCATCATGGATAAGAAAGTATACCACAACATTTTGGTGAGGCACGGAGTACCATCTGGGAGTCGTTTTATTGGGCCTGGATTTATTTTCACCATGACCATGACAATGACCCTAAACATTCTTCTAACTATTGCCAGAACTACCTGCGACGGAAGGAATCTGCTGGAACATTGAAACGATGGACTGGCCCCCTCAAAGTCCACACCTCTCACCCACCATCAAGAGACCAAATTTGGGGTGAGTTTGGAAAATAAACTGGACAGAGCTATTGTACAGTCAAAGGAAAGCCTTTGGCTTGAGTTTCAGAAGGCATGGGATAACATTAGTGTTGTTCTCAGAAAATATATTGACACTATGTCAGAGAGGTGCGCTGCTGTAATTGCTGCAAAAGGTGGACATACCAGATATTAAAGTTAAAAGTGGATAAAAACAGTACAACTCACTTTATCTGATATTTGTTGTGCTCAGAGCAATCATCAGCATGTTTCATGAACATTATGAAATTAAATCATATATTGGATGCAAAAAAGGTCAATATTTTCAGATCCGTCCTATACTTTTTACGTTTTAATCATTTACCTGCCTGTTTCCAGGCCAGAAATCAATTTTAATGCGTCTCCTCATATATGAGATTACTTCAAGACCAAAGAATTGAAAACGTGGTCTTCAAAGAAAAAGCAAATGTTTGAAAGGTCCAGTTAAAATAAGAAGATATTATTTGGTGTTGTTGGCTATTTTAATGCTTTTGCTCTTACTTCTTAAACTCTTAGTTAAGTCAGTTTGTGGCCACACCCTGGGGAAAACTCACCTGATCAAGGTTAATTGTTAAAGGGGTTCTAGATGCTTTTTTTAAGATCATATTTTTGGTGGGTTACCAAACTTGGGGGTGTCTTTTGGTGTAACCAGTAAGTAGTGTTTGAACACTGCCGTTAATGTTCCAAAAACACTTATTTTTCAAATACGTGACATTTGTAGTCCTTTATGACCCCGCTCGCTTCTCCAAACGCTTTGTTTCTACAAGTCCTTCCTTCCGTCTCAGCCAGTCTGCGCTGATGGCCAGCTGACCCAGTGCATTGGATTGGCCGACACACCGCAAAGCACCCGGTCGGAAACTGTAACGCCCCTTTACCATAATCCAAGGCTTCATCTTGTCAAAATAATTCGAAGACAGAGCCCGAACATGTGAACAGAGTCTGTTGACAGACACATTGATGAATATTGTTTGCAGGACACAAGCCACGGTTTACAGACAGCTGACTCCAACTTGTGGATGTGTGCTCTCCTCTCCTCTCTCTCTCTCTCTCTCTCACAATGCGCAAAACTCGGCATTTGAACAGCCAATAGCAAATACTTAAACTAATAACCAAACATACTTACTCGATTACGCAAACACGCGCCGGATTGTCATAGCAAAGTCAGAATTACTTCCTCTCCTAGGTTCAAGAAACGGTCATCCATAAAATGCATTGATATTCTGTTGTAAGTAATCTTAAAGATTGTTAAATGCATCTACTTTCGGAAGGCCAAAAAAAAGTACTTTTGCTTTCGCCTAGAAAAACAGCGTCTCCCTGACATGGCTGCATCAACACTAAATGCGCGGTTTACTTGAAACTCAAACCACGTCTTCTTTCTTTGCATGAACATTTGGGCAGAATTATGCTAATATTTTTACATAGTGAGGTAGATATGTGGGGGTTTGTTAGAACGAGCCGTTTTAGGGGGGTTTGGCAGAGTCTTAACTTTGATAAAGATATCTCTTTGGTTTTGAGACTTTAGTCTGCAACTTTAGGGATCTTATCTATGCACAACAGCTTGTAACACTCCAAAGAGCAAGGAAAACTTGAAATCGCCATCATATGACCCCTTTAAATGTATAAAGACTGATATTTATATAAGTAGTTCATGGCATCTAAGTCAATAACTTAAACCTAGAATGTTTCTTTAAGCTCACCTTGTCATTGTCTCAGTGGGGAAAAATTGCAGCTCATTGTTATCCAGGCTCAAACGTGTAAGAGTGAAGAGGCCAGCAAATGCTTCTGTTGCCAGATAATTGAGAGAATTGTGACTGAGACGTAGCCATTTGATGTTCTGCAAACCCTGAAATGCCATGTTAGGTATGTACACCAATTGGTTGTGTGTGAGTGAGAGGAGGTTGAGAAGGCCAAGCTGTGAAAAAGCTCCAGGCTGGATCTCCTCCACTCTGTTTCGGTCAATAATTAGCTGCTTCAGTGATGAAAGCCCATCAAATGACTCCTAGTGTGTTAGGAGAGAAAATCATGAGATGCATGCAAAGACTGTCCAGAATTACAATTATAAAGACCAATCCATTGTGTCTTGCTTGCGTTACCTGGTACAGGATCTCAATCTTGTTGTTGGCCAGGTTGAGTAAGACCAGCCGGCCAAGTCTGCGGAAAGCCCCTTCCCGCACCCTTCGGATGTTGCTGTTCTGCAGCGACAGGTGAGTGAGGTAAGGGATGTGTGTGAACGCCCCTGTAGGAAGCTCCTGCATGTCATTTCCTCTCAGGTCGAGTTTCACTGTTATCTTGAAGATATACAGAGGGCAGCATAAAAGCAATGCAAATATTACATAATTTTATAGAAATTCAGTAAAAATAAGGCGATAGTGATCAGGGTGGTGCACAGATTACCTCATCAATGGTAGGCGGCACCTCAGTGAGATTCTTGTTGACACAAGCAACCGTGAGCTGGATGTTGTCACAGATGCAGAACTTTGGGCATTTGCCCGACTGCACAGTATGGAACTTCAGGGCAAGTAACATTATAACCGACAACGTGGGAAGGCTAAACATTTCTGTGTAAAACAAAATGTATAACACAAAGTAACAACTTCATTTACCTTATTCAGGTTACTTTGTAAGGGGAAAAAATCAGCAAGCTTAATTAAAACTATGCCAGTTTAGTTTGCCATCGCGGCATGATTTGAGGATTTAGTGTGTTGAGCTCTGCTGGTATGTTTGAACTGGCTGGATTGAAGACATTCACAATTTATGGTTGAATGCAACTGCTTCACTCTCTCAAAACTGAATGTCAAAACAGGCACTTCAGGAGCAGACTCCAATGTGAAATCTGACAATTAAATCCTCTTATAATAGCCATATTTCTACATTTATTCATCCAAACTAAAAAAAACGTGTAAACAAGTTATGACAATAACACTGGGATACAGTACAAGTGTCAGCTTTATAATAAAGATAGATCTAACCAAATAGGTGAGCTGTGGAAAAGGGTATTTTGGAAAGGGTAAGTTGTTTAAAATGTTATGAATTCGATTAAATCAATTATTGATCAGATTCGTTGTCCAGAACAATGTTCTGGCATTTATGTAAAGTCTGCTTCTTCAATAATGGCTTTGTTTTGGTTTTTACATGTAGGTGAAAACCTTTTAATACAGTTTGATGGCAGATTCTCAGTGTGACTGTATGCCCTGCTGTTGAGTATGAAGTTTATTTTATAACTTAGACTCAGCATTCGAAGCCACAACTCATTTACAATATTTTAAATTTTTCAAGTAATAAAACATTCAATAACTTACTCCAAAAACGCAGTAAGAATCTTCAAATGTTCCTTACCTTATCTGTAGGGACTCTCTCACGGTCTTCACAAACAAAAACACGCTCCGTCATAAACAAAATACTTACAAAATAAAATTTCGAACAAATGCGGAGAATATCGTTACATAAAAATAGTTTTAAAACTCTACTTCTTACGGAGCAGCGAAACCGACGCAGCCGAAAAAAATATTTTCCAACTGCGAAATATGTTGGTTGAGTCCCATGAGACTTCAGACCACGGCTCTGCAGCACACAAAGACGCGCACTGTTCGTAGTCTCTCATAAATAAACCACCGGAGGAGAGAAGGCTCCCTCCAAGTGGTTCAACACCTATATTCTTTTCAGAGTCAAGACACTGAGAAAATCGCCCGACAGGCTTGCTGGACCGCTCAAGGCTCAGTGAACTTGGGGCATGTGTGTGTCACTCAGGCGTTTGGTGAAAGCGCATTGGAGTGAGAGCTGAACTACAGGACTTTATAACTGCATGCAACAGCTTTACATTTGAAAATGGTGAATATTACACAAACACGGACAACACGATTTTTCTCCCAAGAAAAGAAAACGGTTTAATATCAACAAAATGGAATGTTGCAAATATGACAATATTCAGTGCATACCAGTTCTAGTATTAAATATATTAATGTCCAAACATTTTTTTTCCACTTCACTTTCACTGCCTTCTTCATTTCAATCCAAAGACTTTAAGATGTTTATACTACTTGATTTTGGTTTTAATTGCACCACCAGTATCTCACAATATGGCACATCTAATAAAAGGCATGAGAGAGTGAACATGCCAATGTGACAGTTTAAGTATTGACAATTGTTCAGAAATATCAGTTATAACATTACAATCATTTAAGGTTTAAGCGATAATTAAGTCCTAATTATCATCCAGTGACTTTTCCACCCCCATTTTCCCTTTCCATGTATAAAAATAGAAGCAATATTTCTAAAAAGAGATGAAAGAACACAACACTCTTATTCAAAGCTAACTGTCTACAGTTGATCTGTAAGGAAATTCAGTTAATTGTCATGAGGCACTAGTCATCACTGTACTTTGCCAACCTTTGCAGTCTGAGATCCACATGCCAAAATGGATCCAGAATTGACTGAACTAGATCAATAGTTTAATGTATCCTGTCAAGGTTTTTTTTGACCCGTATTAAGTAATTTCAGTGGCTCTATAATGGGGTTTAAGAATTAAGCAGTGGTCCTTTTCATCAACGTGGTCTTGAGAGCATCTCTGGCATTGCAGCAGGATTCTAAGACTTTGCCATTTCTGGAAAACAAACAAATACATATATGTAATGTCTTAAGATCATTATAGTACACAGAAAAGGTACAAACTGTCAGCTAGGGTGGGAACCTTTTCAAAGTGTACTGATGATATGTACCATTTTACAGTACTAACATTTAACCATTTAGGGGTAAAGGGTACAAAGATGCATCTTTTAGCGATTGTACCCTACAGGGTCGATTATGCTTTTTCACTTTTTTAATTTTAGTCAGTGTGTAGTGTGTATGTTTGGGCATAAAAAAGATCTAAAAGTTACAAATCTCAAAGTCCACTCTAAAGGGAGATATTTCATTTTTTTAATAATCCCTTTTCAAGAACTACAACGAATGGCTTGTTTGGACTACAGCATTTGTTTTCCGGGCTTTGTGATATCAAAAAGCGGCTCATTGGAATATCATTACAAATAATTCCCCGCCTACAGAAATTCTAATGTTGGGTGCGGTAGGGGCGAGGTTGTGGTAGCACCTTGGTTTGAGTGAGTGCATCGACGATACGACCAAGAAGAAGTGCCGCTGCAGAGTTAGTGCATCAGAGAAAACCAAGAAGAAGAGCTGCTGTGCTGTAGCGTCACATTTTCGGCATGTCTAGAACAATTCTTACAAGTATAACACGACGTAGCTGGGCGCCGCCGAATGGCGCCGCCGGTGTGCCTACACTCATTGAAAATAATGTATTTTAATTTTAAAGACGTGGCGCGACACGACGCTGAAACGCTGTTTTTTTTTTCACCTCCGTGCCCAAACGTCTTGTTTGGTCTTCCGAAAGCAGATGATGTCAGGAAACAGTGTTTGCAATTTATTTTTTAACTCTGTTCTTGAGCATTATAACCCCAATTTGCTATTGTGTGCTGCACATTTTACTGAGGACAGCTTCCACAACACGAGGGAGTACAGTGCCAGATTCACCCAAAAGTTTTTGTTGAAAGACGGAGCAAGGGGCGTGGTAGTACTGAAACACCATCTAAGCTGTTTGCCAATCACAACACTGGGACAGCTAACCAATCACAACACATTTTGTTTTTCGTAAGGCGGACCTTCACAAGCCGAAACTAATCGAGCCGTTTGTGCCAGGCTGGGTAGAAAGGTATTTTAATAATGTAAATTATGTGAATAATAATGCGTTTTTCGAACCACCAAGCATGAGAGCATGTTCTAGTACACGCCCAAAACAAAATCAAGACTTTGTAAAAGAGCATAATAGGACCCCTTTAAGGTAATACCCTAAAGTAGCAGTGATACTGTAGCTTTCTACCTTTTATTTTGAGTGCATAGGTGGTCAGGAAAATGCAATAAAACTAGATATACATTATATTTTGAACACAAACTAACCGTGACACAAATTCTTGCAGAACTCCAGCCTGATCTTCAGGGAAAAACTCTTGTGCAGCTGCACGCTCCAAAGCAAGTAAGTGTCCAGGCAGTACAGCTACCTTCTTTATCTTCTTATCTTCACTCTGGAAAAGCAAGCAGCAGTAATAAACAACACTGACAAAACGGGGGGAAATGAAAGACAAACTGAACTGAGCATCACATCGAGTATAGTACCTTTAAAAGTCCCAGGTTCACGATCAGTGAGGAGATAAAACTATAAGATTGAGAGTAGGAGTTGGAAAAGGCTTTCTTCAACAGGGCATCTGGCCAAGAAGATGAACAGCTGATTAGTCACACAGGTTTGGAACAACATGAGGTTGAGTAAATGATGACAGAATTTTCATTTTGGGGTGAACTGCCCCTTTAAATGTTTAATTGTATGGTATTAAGTCATACCTGTGCTCTCAAATATAGCTTGCTTTACTTCTGGTTCGTCTTTGTATACTGATGAAATCTTGAGAAAAACTTCTGACACCTTACTAGCATCTGAGACGTCAACCTAAAAAAAAAAAAAAAAAAAAAAAAAAAAAGAGGAATGATCATGGTTTGGAGAACAGTTAAACTCCTGGTCGCATCTAACCTTATGAATCAACAATGTACCTGCTGCTCAATGAGCTGGATCCTTTTGGCTCCAAGGGAGATCAGTTTCTCAGCTGATGGGGAGATGAGGAAGGACGTGAGCTCAGAACCACAGTGAGGATCCTCCTGTGGCGAGAGGACAATGCAGGTAAACTCCAAATTGTTCATCTGATGTAAAATAGAAACACATCAGGTTTAGCAGTCCATTCAGGCATGCAGATGTTTGCTAGGATCACCTTTTCTTCAATGACATCTTTTGTTCCATTGACACCATTTTCCTCTGTATCCTCTTCATCTTCCTTGCTCTTCTTCCTCTCCTCCTCCTCCTCCTCATCATCAGCTCTCCTTCATCTCACTGCATTAAGCCCTCTTTCATTAGTCTAATTGTAAAAGTATTTCAAATACATGAAAATATAAATTTGCCTTCAATTTATTTATACAAGAAACAACCAATACAACCCAGATAAATACCTGAGCGAGCCCAGCAGATCTTCCATGTTCACACTCTCCATCACTTCCTTGAGAGCCTCACAGCCTTCCTCTCCAAAGCAATTTCCTAAACATGCAACCAGAAAAGATTACAACAGAATAACAACTTTGACACCAAATTGAATTCAACAGAACAGAGACACTACAGTGTGTGCATAATTATTATAATTATATATATTATAATATTCTGATAATATTTTTCCAAGCACATTTTACCAATTCCAAACCACATCTATCTTAATAACTACTCTTAATTTTGTATTTATTCATTTATAAGTGATATATAATTGTCCCTGAAGGCTGGAAGTGAAAAACTCCTTATATTCTGGTGTGCAGAATTATTAGGCAGGTTTTCTTTTACATATAAAATGAACCAAAAAAGAGACAAGAGGTAAAGAGAGGTAAAAAAGCGATATAAATACTGTTCAGTTTCTTGCACAGACCGATCGTTTCGTGTCTTAGGACATCAATGTATCGTCACGAGCCGCAGGGTTTAATTTGTTTTTGTTTGTGTATGTTTTTTTGACTCTCATAGCCGTGATTCCCATTCACTTCCATTATAAGACTGACAGACTGCAACGGTTTATGTTAAAAATCTTCGTTTGTGTTCTACTGAAGAAGCAAAGTCACCTACATCTTGGATGCCCTGGTGGTAAGCAGATAAAATCAATTTTCATTTTTGGGTGAACTATCCTTTGACTTTCTTTGCTGAACATGTGTCTCTCTTCACCTGTTTTTTCTGACCTTGCTGACTCAATAAGCATTTCACTGTCCAATGGTCATGCCTTAACTTTGCACATTCTAGTATTGCTTCCTTCTCATTTAATAATTTTTGACTTTCAGTCTGAGTTAAATCTTTTTTTTTGGCTAATTTTATCTGTAAAAGAAAACCTGCCTAATAATTATGTACACCTGAATTATGTACACCTTCCAGGCTTCATGGACAATTATACATCACTTATAAATGATTAAATACAAAATGAATAGTAGTTATTAAGATTGATGTGGTTTGGAATTGGTCAAATGTGTTTGGAAAAAATATGATCAGAATATCAACTTATAATAATTATGCATGCACTGTATTTAAAAAAATATGTCACACAGCTTTTAGGAGGTGGTCTAAGGTTGGTGGCGATGGAACTGTGGCGGAAGTCTACCTCCGGTCCACACTTGTTCAGAAAGATATGCATGTGAATTAGTAAATATTAAATAATGTTAATAAAGTGTAGGGCTGCAAAACAATTAATCACATTCAAAATAATATGTTTACATATTATTTGTGTGTGTACTGTGTATATTCATTATGTATATATAAATAAACATACATGTATATACGTGGGGGAAAAAGTATTTTCGTCAGCCACCACTTGTGGCAAGTTCCTCCCACTTAAAAAGAGTGAGAGGTAGGCTGTAATTTTCATCATGGTATACCTCAACTAGGAAGACAAATAGGGGGAAAAATCCGAAAACACATTGTAGGGATTTTATAAAAGAATTTATTTGCAAATTATGGTGGAAAATAAGTATTTGGTCAGTAACAAAATTTAATCTCAATACTTTGTTATAATACCCTTTGTTGGCAATGACAGAGGTCAAACGTTTCTGTAAGTTTTCACACACTGTTGCTGGTATTTGGCCCATTCCTCCATGCAGATCTCCTCTAGGGCAGTAATGTTTTGGGGCTGTCGCTGGTCAACACGGATTTTCAACTCCCTCCAAGATTTTCTATGGGGTTGAGATCTTGAGACTTGCCTAGGCCACTCCAGGACATTGAAATGCTTCTTACGAAGCCACTCTTCGTTGCCCGGGCGGTGTGTTTGGATCATTGTCATGCTGAAAGACCCAGCCAACGTTTCATCTTCAATGCCCTTGCTGATGGAAGGATGTTTTCACTCAAAATCTCACGATACATGGCCCCATTCCTTCTTTCGTTTACACGAATCAGTCGTCCTGGTCCTTTGCAGAAAAACTGCCCCAAAGCATGATGTTTCCACCCCATGCTTCACAGTAGGTATGGTGTTCTTTGTATGCAACTCAGCATTCTTTCTCCTCCAAAAGCGACAAGTTGAGTTTTTTACCAAAAAGTTCTATTTTGGTCTCATCTGACCACATGACCTTCTCCCATGCCTTCTCTGGATCATCCAGATGGTCTTTGGTAAACTTCAGACGGGCCTGGACATGTATTGGCTTAAGTAGGGGGACACGTCTGGCACTGCAGGAATTGAGTCCCTGGCGGCGCAGTGTGTTACTGATGGTAGCCTTTGTTACTTTGGTCTCAGCTCTCTGCAGGTCATTCACTAGGGTCCCCCGTGTGGTTCTGGGATTTTTTGTGATCATTTTGACCCCACGGGGTGTGATCTTGCGTGGAGCCCCAGATCGAGTTAGATTATCAGTGGTCTTGTATGTCTTTTATTTTCTAATAATTGCTCCCACAGTTTTTTTTTTTCACACCAAGCTGCTTACCTATTGCATATTCAGTCTCCCCAGCCTGGTGCAGGTCTACAATTTTGTTTCTGGTGTCTTTTGACAGCTCTTTGGTCTTGGCCATTGTGGAGTTTGGAGTGTGACTGTTTGAACAGGTTGTTGTGGACAGGTGTCTTTTATACTTTTATACTTTTCAAACTGATGCCATTAATACAGGTAACGGGTGGAGGACAGATGAGCCTCTTAAAGAAGTTGTTACAGGTCCGTGAGAGCCAGAAATCTTGCTTGTTTGTAGGTGACCAATACTTATTTTACCGAGGAATTTACCAATTATTCTTTAAAAATCCTACAATGTGATCTTTCTGGATTTTTTTTTTCTGATTTTTCTCATAGTTGAGGTATACCTATGATGAACATTACAGGCCTCTCTCATCTATTTAAGTGGGAGAACTTGCACAATTGGTGGCCGACTAAATACTTTTTGTTGCCCCACTGTATATATATAGCTATATATATATATATATACTGTATAAAAGTATAAAAAAAAAAATACACACCCTACATAGTATACTTAAAGATAAAAAATATGTCAGCTTTTATATAAAATATCTCAACGCTACAATTTTGTTAATAAAAAAAGTTTTGAATAGCAAGCATCTTGTCTATTAGACAGAAATACCTCAAACCTTATGTGGGGAACCTTTAAATATTGTGACAGACAACACGTTGAAAAAAAAAGTTGAAAAAAAATAAATAAATATTAAATCACTGGTCTAACGCATTTAAGATTCCTGATCATTTTTGCAGAATGTTTCAGTACAGTATAATTCATAAAGGAGGCTTTTTTTTAAAGACAGGGCACCAGTAGTGGATCAGGGAGAGCATACTTGTGTAGTAATAAAATTCTGTGACAACAAAATGTTATTATTTTACCATTCAGGTCCAGTTTCTCCAGATCAGCTTTGCCCAGAACAGCCTTTGCAACTACCACAGCTGCAGCCTCACAGATCTCTCCAAATGACAAATTCAGCTCCTAAACAAAACAAATATTTTAGAATGCCCACAGTATCAACAAACACTGAATGGAAGCGTTTGTGTGTGTCAGCTAGATTCAATGCTGGTATCATGCATCAACTAACCCTGAGGAATGGCAGTCCCTCTCTAAGGGCCCCTGCTAAAGCAATCGCACCTTCTGAGCGAACCAAGCAGTCCCCAAAATTGATGACTTTAAGACACTGGAGGTGCCTAATAGCCTAAACATGGATGAAATCACACAGACAGCCATTAATAAACATCTCTTCTAACCATATAAAGTCATGATACAGAGTTGCTCAACATACCTCCGCCATGGCTATCGATCCTCTCTTAGTAAAAGTGTTGTCGTTGAGGTTGAGAAGCTGAAGGTTTGGATTGTGCTTTAAGGCAGTGGCTAAAGCAGAGATACCAGGATGGTTGATTCCATTCTGTGGCATATGGACCGTCCTCAAGACTGCCCAACACCTGTTAAAAAAAAAAAAAAAAAAAAGACAGAACAGAGAGTCAAACAAGCTAAATACACGTAGAAATATTTTACATTTTTGGCAGGGGAATATATACGTAGTTCACCAAGAAAGTTTAAAAGAGCAAATTTATTTGAAATAGAATCACTTGATCAATTCAAACATCCATGCTAAATAAAATATAATTTAAAAAAATTACTGACCCTAAACTTTTAAACAATAGTGTAAATATATATTTTTATAAAACATTATGCCTTAGTACCTTAAATGCTTTGGCAAGTGCAGTAGCACCATCATTCTCCAGCCGATTACGTCCAGCTATGAAGACTTTTAACCTCAGGGGGGAGCCAGCTGCACTAGACTGCTTGTGACATTCAGTCAAAGCAGAAGCAAGGATCTATATAAAAGAAAATAATAATAAAATAAATCAATAAAACTACATATTCCATCTGTTTCATGAGCTCCAAAAATATTAACACGTTTAAAACTGTTTTAAAGCTTTTAAACATCTGAAATCATAACCACTCAAATTATGATGCCTTTTTTTAAACCGGTTACATCGAGCTGACCTAAACTTACCATACCCCCTCCAATGCCCATGCCACAATTCTTAAGCCTGAGCTCACGTAAGGTGTAGCATGCAGAGCTCTTCAGAAGGCTTTCAATTCCCTTTACACCATCAGGGCCGAAGGCATTGTCGCTCAAGTCCAGATGAGTCAGTCTGGCCCCCGATGTCATCAAAGCATTGCCCAATGATCTCTAGAAAATTTGAATAAAATGTTAGAAATACAATAAGCTTTTTACTCACAGCAAATACATTTAACTGAGCTTTTTGAGATGGGTATTGTTTTACCAGAGCAGGTGGAATTTCAGAACGAAGGCGACCCGTGAACAAGTCACTCCAATGGCATTGCTTAGTAAAAAAAAAAAAAGGCAAAGGTTAAAAACAGCAAAGTCAAAGAGTGAACATTTTCCAGTGGCAATTTAAAACTACCTCCAATTCCCTTTTCGCTTCAAGAGATTTTGCAATTGCCTTTGCTGCTTCAACCCCCAATGTGTTTCCCTCTAATCTGAGAGACTGCAGACCCCGACACTGTTCGATCTCCTGCACCATCTCTTTCACTGCAACATCACAGAAAAGGAGGGAAATTATGAGTGTTGAGGTTTATGCATTAACACATAGAAAATGAAAACATCTGCCGACAGATCGTTTTACTCACCTGACTCAGCATTGTCCAACTTCAGCCCTAGTCCCTTATAACTTAATTCCACTTCTCCAACATGAGTCTTGGCCAGCGCCTCTGTAATCTGAGCAATATCTCCAGAGGCCATTGCTTTCCCTTTGCTTTATCTACTAATGAAGTTAATAAAACATTAACAGGGATCACAAAACTCTAGCACACTAGACCTTAAAAAAAACTGGATCTGGGAAGCATATGGATTTACTAATACAGATAATTACGTCCCACTCTATTATACATACACATCATATCCTCACTTTTTAATTCATTATTAACAGGACTGTAACATTAGCTCAACATGCTAGCCTGTCACTATACATGTAAATAAAAGATTGACGTCGAAAAGTGTTCCTTTGAAACAAGCTGTTGCACCTTGCAGCTCGATAAACTCGAAATAGATGTTGCTGAGCTTAAGTTGTCTCACACAGTTAGCATGCTAATATAATTGCAGGCTAGCTCAGAGAATTAGCTACCAAACTTTACTCTCAACCAAGTACTTTACACTAGTCCTTCAATCACATCAACAATAGTTAAATCTGAACATTTTAATCTTATTGATGTTTTAAACCTACGAATATTACCTTACACCTCGGCACAGCTATTACTAGAAGCCAGCCGATAACCTGCCCGACTAACTTAGAGAGAAACCATCACAACAGGAGGCACATGGAGGCGGCAGTTCTTTGAAAGAGCCGGTGTCACATTCTTTCATAATAAAAGCACCATAAGTCCTGTTATGATTTTTTTGACTGTTATGACATTACTACTCGTACTGAATACACTATTGATTGTGTAATAAAATTATGATTTTTTTTTACAACTGTTGAATAAGTGTATTGAAACAGAAATACAGGTTAATACGTAAATGTGTATCTGAATAGCACGTTATAATTATCTATCAGTTATATACACCAGAGACTTTTTAGATAGGATGTATTAAATCAAAGCTATAACTTAAAAATGTAAATAATTTAATACGTGATATACTTTTATTTGTATTGCATCTTTCTAAGCCACGAGTTACAGCCATGCGACGCAAGCCCCAGTGGCCTAATGGTTAAGGCACTGGCCTCCTAAGCCAGGGATTGTGGGTTCGAGTCCCATCTGGGGTGTAAATCTTTTAAACGCTTCTTAGCGACCCAACAGGTGACAGAAAGCTAACCGCAGGCCTATAAAAATAAGAACGCTATGCGTATCAGCATTTAGCTCTTCAGTCATTACCTGCCACTGAGTATTTAGCTTGGTTATAAATTAGATAGCGAATGTGTTAATCAGATCCAGAAAGTAAACTAAAACATGCATCGATTTGCACGGGGCTTTGTTTTGTGCGTCCTAACGGCGACCTTCGTGAAGGCTCAGCGTAAGTGTCTTAAATGAATTTTACTCTTTCAGTATGCCGTATTTTAGACATGTTCCCTGTTTGGAAAGTGGTTACCAAACGAGCCGCTATCATGATGTAAAAATATATATCAAACATATGAAACGCTTATTGATTGTGATTTCTTTTCTCACTGTTCGCTAGATGTTCAGAGAGCCACTGTTTATTGGGATGCTGTTCAGAGGTCTGTGGTGCTGAAAGAGGGTGCAATGGAAGAGGAGGGAGATGCACTTGGTTATTTCAATGATAGTTTATCTGTTTCTGGATGGGGAGTGCTGGAAGTGCAGGCTGGCTATGGACAATTCCAGGAGAACGATGCAATTACATATTTCTTGGCTGGATACCTTGAAGGATACCTAAGTTAAAGTGACTAACCCTTGAGAAAAAGAAGAACACTTTGGGATACCTTTAAAGAGATAAGACTTATTATAGAAACAATCTACTTAAAAATATTGTCAAATTTACACTGCAAAGGTGGCACAGAATTGCTTCTGAAGTGGTATTTAGGTGTCTATACAGATTGTTTAATGCTCCTGGCATAAATCCATTCACAAAGATTAAGAAATGCTTTTATGTTAGGGGCTGAGGTGGGTCAGAGCAGGCTTAATTTAGTCTGGTTTTTGTAAATGTACTTCTTTAAAGCATGACACAAGATTATAAAAAGACAGTACTTAAAGGAAAACTGTAAAGTAAAGTGCACTTTAAAAAAATTTGTTAAGAAACAATGTCTGCACAGTTTTTTAAATATACTCTCAAGATCTGAAGTACACTAACCTATTTTTTTTAAGTGCACGTTCAATACAATTAAACACATTTTTTCACTAAATAGTTCTGAGTTTATTAGTATTCTAAAATACATTGTACTGGGTGTTATATAATTATAGCAATGATAACCAAAGTATAAAACATTTCAGTATATTAACATCCCAATAACTTTTTATTCACAGACAGATGATAAACCATTACTATAATATGTATCCTCAGATGATAAAGGACAATAGTGTTATGAAACCTCTGAAATGCTTTATGAGGTAAGTGACATTTATTTAAAAAAAAAAAAGAAAACTTGCCCTTTTATGACTTGCACTCTATTCATGTACTAACTACTTGTTTTTTTTTTTTAACAACACTGCTTCTCTACATGTGTTTTCTTCTATCTGTTTTTATTTCATTTATTATACAATTAACAAAAAGCAAAAAAAGGCCTCTAACACTAGCTTGCATTATATATATAGCATATATGTATTATATAATTAAAAAAGACTACGTGTTGCTACGCGTACTGCATTAGGCTAACTGAGACTTGTCATAGAACTTGCATATCATTGCTCTTTTGTTAGTTTTGATTGCTTCCATTGTCCTCATTTGTAAGTCGCTTTGGATAAAAGCATCTGCTAAATGACTAAATGTAAATTGATTGCACTATTCCAAAATTAAAATAATGTCAGGTATGATCAAATATACCTACTTGCAGTGTATTTACATTTAGAGGTTTTAAAGACTTTCTTAGAATTTTGTATTGCATAAACACATGTATTACTAATCTATGATTATATCTGTCTTTATTAATCTTCCATTCTTTAAAATAGTGAGCAAGACTCATGGACAAGAACACAAGTGAAATTAAGCGGGAAGACTGATCCTTTGTGGCATCATGTGGGTCTTCTAGTGGCTCAGATGGATGGACTGCATGCTGGGGCGGCATACTGGGCCAAAAGTAGACAGGAAAAGGTCAGGAAACCTGAAATGTGCATGCATCTGTTTAGATGTACTGTACATCTCATTCTGAGAGTTTGATAACACTCATATAGACATTTGAAAAGGCCTAAGTATCTCAAGTGAACTTTTTTATTTTATTTTATTCATTCATTGACAGTGATGCCTATATGTTTTAAATTTTGTGTTAATGAGTGAAACTCCACGCTTGCATTTCAACTCCCAGCCTCTGTCCATGTTTGCGGTTCAGTTCCTCAATGGTATTGGGGATTTGCTAGATTTAATCCCTGCTCTCAAAAGGCGTTCCAACTCTTCTTCTGACTCCTTCAGAATGCCAGGCATGAGTCACTGTTCTGCGCTCATCAAGGTTAGAGGTAAAATGATGCCTTCACCTCATGACTGTAATCACATATTCTGAATTGGGACCAAATGTAATAGGAATTTGCCAATAAAAACCCCATGTCAGGGGTTTTCAATAGCACTAATCTGAATATTTAGGGCTGCCTGTGATGGAAATGGCTCTGGCTTCATTCGCCAACAACTTTTTGTCATTTGTTTTTGCCCATTTTATCAGCAGATGTTACCTGGCTATGAGAATCTGTTGCTTGGTCACTCCAGCTGGTACAGCTATGCTGCAAGCATGAGAATCTACAAGCACTGGGACTTGAAAAATAAGCATAATGGCACAAGCAGACTGTCCTTTAGCAGCTACCCTGGTATATATATAGGCAGATGTATGTCTTTTATAATTCAAACTAACAATAATTTCGTGCTATTAAATGGTTTCTCGCATCATTTCCAGGGATCTTGTCATCTTTGGATGATTTTTATTTGCTGGGAACAGGATTGCTTGTAACTCAAACCACAAACAACGTGTTCAACTCCTCTCTGTTTTCCCTGGTGACCCCAGAGGCTTTGCTTGCCTGGCAAAGGGTGCGTGTAGCACATGCGCTGGCCTGCACAGGGAAGCAATGGGCCCAAATATTTTCCCAGCACAATTCGGGTGAGACGGAGATGCACAAGGCAAATGTGGATTATTATATGCAAAAATTGTGTTCCGTATTTGCAGTGCTCTGTGGTGTCGTCTTTCAATAGTACAACCGAGTTGAAAGCATACAGTTCTCTAGCATGTGCTTGCATGCTGTAGCATTACATTTCTCACCCTCAGTCCCACCCTCATGCTTTAAAAAAAAAAGAAGCATGCATTTTATTCTTTAGCTAGAACACAAAAGTAGATATTTGGGAGAATGTTTCAACTGATTTTGTCTTTATAATCACGGTCAATTGGGTCCAAAACAACACTAAGATATTTTTCAAAATATCTTCTTTTGTGTTTCACAGAATAAAGAAATGCGTACAAATTTTGATATTTACATTTACATTTAGTAATTTAGCAGACACTTTTATCCAAAGCGACTTACAAATGAGGACAATGGAAGCAATCAAAATCAACAAAAGAGCAACGATACGCAAGTGCTATGACAAGTCTCAGCCTAACAGTATTTTTTATTATATAATAAATAAAAAGAAAACAGATAGAATAGAAAAAGTATAGCGCAAGCTAGTGTCAGAGGCTTTTTTTTTGCTTTTTGTTAATTGTATAATAAATAAAAAGAAAACAGATAGAATACAAACATAATAGAGAAGCTAGTGTTTTTTTTTTTTAAGAACAATCATTTGTAAATGAATGGAGTGAATCTAAAAGTGCAAGTATTTTTTTAAGAATCGAATAGATATATATGTTTTATGTGTATGTGTGTGTATATATATATAATATAAATATTAATATATATATATTATATATATGGCTTTTTTCTTTTCAATTATTTTTCTGAATTATTTTGTCAGGGACCTACAATAACCAGTATATGGTGGTGGATCTGAAAAGAGTTTCACTTGGAAAGCAGATTGAGGATTGGAGTCTGACTGTTGTGGAGCAGATTCCTGGTTTGGTGTTGCACTCGGATCAGTCACAAGCGCTACGTCATGGTGAGGAGTATTTTCATAACAAGAAAAGTAGTATGATCAGTCCATTGGAAATTAATTGGAGAGGATGTAAGAAGTAGGAAGCAAAATCACACTCTGAATTTAACACGATCATATGCATTACAAATCATCTCAATAGGTTACTGGGCATCCTACAACATACCTTTCCACTCAGACATTTACCAAATGAGTGGTTATGGTGTGATGTGGAAAAAGTACGGGGGAGACTTCTCATATGACCTCTGTCCACGTGCTAAAATTTTCCGCAGGGACCAGGGAAAAGTCACTAATCTGGACACCTTGAAATACATTATGAGGTACAATGGTGAGTTTAGGTTTTCGTTTTGGAAATGACTCAAAACTAATCTGCCCTCTTGTTAATCTCATTTTTTGATGAACAGTAGCACTTTGTCATATTAGATTACAGAAAGGACCCATATTCAAAGAAGCATCCTTGTAAATCCATCTGCTGCCGAAATGACCTGAGACTTCGACGACCTCATCCAGGGGGCTGTTATGATACTAAGGTACAGAAATAGGTCATTTTGGTTGATGTGTTATTATTACATAAAAACTAGTAAAGATACAGTGTGATTCTAATGGAGGCTGCATGCACTTAGGTTACAGATTATCACATGGCCCAGATGTTTTCGGCTGAAGCTGTGAATGGACCCACTACTCAGAATGGTCTTCCCCTTTTCTCTTGGAGCCGTTTTAATCGGACAGCTCATCATGGGCTCCCTCAGACGTACAACTTTACATTCATCAGCATGCAGCCTTTACTCTTTGGTTCCAGAGATCAAGCCAAGACTGATAGTAGTTTTGTACAGTGTATGAACAGCAGTCTAGAGGATACAGATGCAAGACTTGGAAAGGATTTAATCGACTTAACATTAGATATTTACAAGCAGCTTCATAAAGTCATTGGGTACATTTTTGCCCCATAAATATTTTTGTGCAACTGAATGCATAATACTTCCAATCAGTGCTGGACATATGTTTATGCAATAAAAGACTACAGTAACAAATATTTGCCCTAACTTGTATAATTTGTGTTAATGACAAAGCTCATGGTCATAAATATTCACAAATTACCAATAAAATGTATCAATGCAGTCATTTAAGATTAAGATAAACTGAGCTGAACAATGTCAGACTAAGCAGTGTTATCTTACTTTTTCACTGGAGAAAGCAATAGTATGGATAGAGGCCCTGTTAAGTTAAAAATGTCCTAATGATAGATTTGTTTATTACAAACACAGAGCTTTTAATTTCACAGCACATTAATTGGAGATGGACTGGTGTCATGTGGATTACTTGTAGATTATTGTAATGTATAGCTGTTTGGACTCATTCTGACGGCACCCAATTGCTGCAGAGGATCCACTGGTGAGCAAGTTACGTAAACCTAAATACTTAAACATTTTTTTTATTACCAAATTTTTTAAATTATAAAATTATAAATTATATTAAAGTATTGTAAATGTTGTTATTTATATAAATCTATTTTCTGTCTTTGCAAGCTTAATAATTTGTAAATGCAGACTGAATAAATGTTGAATTTACACCATAAATGGATGTTTAATTTTATTATGTGTTAATCATATATGGGGTCAAAAGTATGAAACCAATAGTAAAAAGGCTTAAAGTGATTAAATATTAATGCCCTTCTAATTAACCTTAATATTCAGATTAGTGGTCTATCGCATTGGTTTGCAAGGCCAGTTTTAAAGCTTTCATCTTTGACTCTCCCAATCTTGAATATTTCGTTACAGCCTCGTTACAAACTATATTATCAGCACACAAAGTGAGTAAATGGTATTTGACTGGAATTCCACAGCATGAATGAATGAGGCTTTTAGATAGCGCTTTATGTTGGCCGACCTCCAAAGCGCTTTACAATCATATGGGGGGGGGGGGGGTCTCTCCTCAACCACCACCAATGTGCAGCATCCACCTGGATGATGCGACGGCAGCCACAGTACAACAACGCCAGTACGCTCACCACACACCAGCTACAGGTGGAGAGGAGAGAGAAAGATAGAGCCAATTCAATGGATGGGAATTATTAGGAGGCCATGATTGACAAGGGCCAGTGGAGGGAATTTGGCCAGGACACCGGGGTTACACCCCTACTCTTTAGAGTCAGGACCTCGGTTTAACGTCTCATCCGAAGGATGGTGCTTGTTGACAGTACAGTGTCCCCATCACTACACTGGGGCGCTAGGACCCACACAGACCACAGGTTGAACACCCCCTGCTGGCCTCACTAACACCACTTCCAGCAGCAACCTAGTTTTTCCCAGGAGGTCTCCATCCAGGTACTGACCAGGCTCAACCCTGCTTAGCTTCAGTGGGCAACCAGTCTTGGGCTGCAGGGTGATATGGCTGTGGATCACAGCAAGCATCACTCGATCTGCATCAACTAGCCTACTTAAAGGGGTGGTTGATCGCGATTTCACTTTTTTTAATGTTAGTTAGTGTGTAATGTTGCTGTTTGAGCATAAACAATATCTGCAAAGATAAGAAGCTGAATGTTCAATGCAAACGGAGATATCGTCTTTTGAAATTCTGTCAGTTTAATGCCTACAAAACGGCTGGTAGTGACTACAACAAGTTACTTCCCGGGTTCGTGAATCACAAACCCAGATAACCCCGCCCTCGGGAAAAGGCAACAAAGGGGGAGAGGCCATGCTGTGCTGCTTTAGAGACGAGGAAGAGAAAACTAGATTTGCACGTAAAAATCTATTCATATATGAATTGCGATTCTGTCTTCTAACGATTCTAATGGATTCACAAGTTTCAAAATCAATGTTCTAAAGCAGCAATGTCCCCCTGCTCTGCACACGCTCTCGCTCTTTCTCTCTCTCTCTCACATTCAGCTCAGCTCCAACAATGAACTGTTCCAATTATCACTTATTTTCACATAGCGATGAGAAGCGTTAAACACTGACACGTATGCAGTTGTCATACTGTATTAAAGCTTTAATCAGGATAAAACAGTATATTATAAGCTAACATAAGAAGTAGCATTTACAAATAACAGCGTATCTAAAAGTATGAGACAACAACAAACAAAAAACATAGGCCTACCATTAAAAGCTGTGCTTGCACAGGTTCTGCACGATCCTCTTCAATAACATCCTCTGCTTCTCAATCGGGCTCAAACTGATAAGCAATATTAACGACGCCGTTGTTTACAATACAACCGGAGCACATGCGCTATGTTGAGGGGCGGGACGTTTAGACGCGCAATGGCGGTTTAGCGAATCACAACACACTTGGCTAGCTAACCAATCAGAGCCCATCTTCTTATTTCTGAGGGCGGGGCTTCATAAAAGCAGAAAATGATCAGCCCGTTTCTCAAGGAAGGGACAGAGCTGTGTGGAATAAACAGGGGCGCCGCTAGCAATTTTGGGCCCTATGAAAAAATATGAGTTTGGGCCTCCTACCGCACCAAACATACACTATATTGCCCAAAGTATTGGGACACACCCCCTTCTAATGAACAGGTTTGACTACTTTAGTAATTTCCACAAGTAATGTTTAAGCGTATAATGATATTCTAGGGAATTGTGTGCTTCTAATTTTATACCAAAAGTTTGGAACAGGACCCTTTTCCTTCTAACAAACATAGCCTTTTGTTTAATCCGGCAGGTAAAAAAAAAACTTTCAAAAAAGATTGATTCAGTCAGTGTGGAAGAACTTTGACTGGTCTGCATAAAGCCAAGTCTTAATCCCAGTTGAACACCTCTGGTGTGACTTTAAATGCAGACCTTGAGCCAAAAACGAATCACCAAACACCAATGACTTGTACATTTGTACAATCATTTTAGACACTTCCAAATCTGTGGCAACAAAGATGGAAACATAATTCTTGTATTTAAAAATTGTATTTCCATCTTTTTGCCACAGTTTTGGAGGCCTTTTCTGTTCTAAAGAAGGGGTGTCCCAATACTTTTGTTCGTGTGTACAAGTCATTGGTGTGTGGTGATTAATTTTTGGCTCAAGGTCTGCATTTAAAGTCACACCAGAGGTGTTTATCTGGGATTAGGACTTGGCTTTCTGCAGACCAGTCAAGATCTTCCACACTGACTGCATCAATCTTTTTTCTTTTCTTTTTTTATACACAGAGGCATTGTTGTGTTAGAGTAGAAAAGGGTCCTGTTCAAACTATTGCTATAAAATTAGAAGCACACGATCCCCTAGAATATCATTATATGCTTAAACATTAAAATTTGTACTCATGGAAATTAAAGTAGTCAAACCTGTTCATTAGAAGGGAGTGTCCCAATACTTTTGGCAATATAGTGTACAAGCCAGCCTAGCTATTCAAAATCTTTGTCTGCAATTTAATAATATTGACCTATACTTTTGCTATTGCTTTTGACCATAATGCTTCAGTAACATAATTCATTCATTATGGGCATAGACTTTCTGTACCACACTATTCTGCTGATATGGAATGAGTTTGACTACTTAATCAGTTATATTAATAGAAATGCTTCACTGGGGCAAACAAAAAAATCCTAAAATAATATATAGAATACCCCATAGCAGCATTTCCAGCAGTATCCAACATTTCTCATGTGACAGACTGATTTCACCCAATTACAAACATGATCCTGGAACAACATTCCAATCAATCAATTAGAATTGAGAGATTGAACTTTTCAGGAAATATCCGTTTTAGGCTTACAATCAGGGTTAGATGCTTTTACACCCTTGTTAATCAGCTATCATTTCACACTGTTTTTAGGGGTAGGGATTGGGTTTAGTTTATATTTTTGGACAGTTATGTTGATCCAGGATCAACAAAAGATGTTGATCCAGGAACATGTCTTGGCAAAATCATGGCGACATTTCTCAATCATGATCTTACTCAGCAAAATGTGACTATTAGCTTAACAGCTGTATTCCTTGTTTGCTAGCTACCTATGCACATACAACATACAATGTTAAAAATGTTCTACATTATGAACCTTAACCCAAAAACCTTTAGCTTCATACACTGTAGATAATTGTGACCCTGCCTGTGGAAACCCAGCTAAAGTATTTTTTTAAACAGTGGATGAGTAATTCACTCCTTGATTTGCTAAATAAAAGCCTCCTTTGAGATCGTTTTGACAGACATGTTTATTGTGTATTATTTTCAACGTGTTTATTGCTAACTTTAGTGTGGCAAAATAGAAGCGCAGCCGAAGCATTAACACGTTAGACTGCACCCCATAAACACAAGACTAGAAAAAAAACAGTGAACCACTGTGTACAACCTGACAATCCTTCTGACAATCCTTTTATCAGAATAATTTGAGAATGTACCAAAGAGCAAGTCGATTAATGCCTTAGACATAGAGCAGAATCTTAAATATTCATTGCTGTTAATACATAAATACATCCAGCATCCTATAATCTGCGCAGGTTTCTGCGTCAAAAGAGCGTCTACGGGCAAGTGGGCGGGGCTAACACGTCGCAGGATACGAGCCAATCAACTGCCGCAATTTATTCCACTTTTATGATACGAACGAAACCGGCAGCACACCGCTTTACCGCGGGAGCCAGAACGGCGTCAGAACAGCACCCGAGCCGCACCGAGAGCCCGCTTACATACCGCCCGGCAGCCTCAGTGTAGTTCCCTAATGGCAACGGAGGACAAAGGAAAAACGGCGGCGCCTCAGGCTTTACCGGAAACGGGATCCCTCTCAGCAACGCACAGCAATCTGAACAATAATAACAACAACAATAATAACAATAAAGACAACGAGGGAAGCGAAGGAGCCACAACAGCCACATCTACTGCTGTTGAATCCGGCGGGGCTGAAAATATCATAAGAAACGGTTCAGCTGTTAATACTGCTGGGGGCAATAACGGCAAATGGGTCCGTCTCAACGTCGGGGGGACGGTGTTTCTAACGACACGACAAACGCTGCTAAAGGAGCAGACTTCATTTCTGTACCGACTGTGTCAGCAGCAGGACTTACATTCTGACACGGTAAGACAGCAGTGAGTGATGTTAGTGTTAGACTGTGTATTAATGATGCAGCGGGGGTCTTCAGTCAGATGGATGCACAATAATGCGGACCCCCAGTGTTTGTGCAGTTGAGGTGCGTCGCAGTTATTAGCTAGAAATATCCATATTTTACTCCACGATACCTTCATCAGATAATGTGGCCCACCTGATGCCGAATTTGTACAGAGGGAAGTTCTTGGATCATCAGCACACCCTTACTGGGTTGAATCTCATGAAATTATATTTTACATTTAGATAATAACTATTTAGATATAACTACATGTAGATAATAACTTATTATTACTGACAACTTGTTTAATATTTAAATATTTAATAATAATAATGATGAAAACATAATGTTTGACTTTTTAAATTGGTAACTTTTTAATTTTATGAATACAATGTTTTTATCAGAATATTTTAAAGGTAATTATTTAATCATAATTAAAATGGCAAAATTAACATTCTGTCATTATTTTTTCATCCTCGGTTCGATTCCAAACCCTGTATGCATTTCTTATTCGTGGAGCATGAACGTAAATATGTGACCCTGGACCACAAAACCAGTCATAAGTCGCTGGGGTATATTTGTCGCAATAGCCAACAATACACTGTATGGGTCAAAATGATCGATTTTTGAATGCCAGATATTATTAGGACATTAAGTAAAGATCATGTTCCATGAAGATATTTTGTAAATTTCCTACCGTAAATATATAAAAACGTAATTTTTGATTAGTAATATGCATTGTTAAGGACTTCATTTAGATTTTTTTGCACCAGATTCCAGATATTCAAATAGTTGTATCTATATGGCCAAATATTGTCCTAACAAAACACACCAAGGGAATATATGATATCTCAATTTAAAAAAAAATCGACCCTTGTGACTGGTTTTGTGGTCCAGGGTCATCTATTTTAAAGAATGTTGGAGACCAAACAACATTGGAGCCCTTTGACGTCCATTGTATGTATAGACACTTAAACATTTCCTCAAATATCCTCCTCATATATTTTTTATGTTCCACAGAAGAAAGTAAGTCATACATGTTTGGAACAAGATGAGGGTGAGTAAATAATGACAGATTTTTTATTTTTGGGTGGAGTATCTCTTTAATGTTAGGATACTTAACTTGTTGTTAAATAACCAAAGTGAAATGAGGCCTACGATAATCCAAATAAAGCATCCATATCTTATAGAACTGATCTGTCAGAATGTAGCGCACATGCCAGAAGTTCCAGTGGGACCAAAGCAAATATCATCATACGCCAACTCTTCTGTGAAGGGGGTCTTATCACTGACCCACTGCAATAAAATTTTTTCTTCTGGCAGCAAAGGTTCATATATTATGTAATTTCCTGTTGGCAGATGACGTCTTTGTGTGTCTGCTCGGAAGGCCCAAATCGAATGAACCTGGATGTAATTCTAATTGGATGCCAAATATAAATTTTCAATATTTCCAATACCTACAACCTGCAATAAGGTACCTATTTCTGTTTTACATTTTTCAAAATCACCTTTGTGATTTTGGGGTGAAATGTTGTGAGCTTTACGCATATAAAGTATGTTATTTTTAGCTCCCATTTACTCTTTTAATCTTACAAAACTAAGGCATACAAAAAGTATTTGACTTAACAGATGGTACTCTGCCTTCACAGTATCCACCCCCTCCCAAGCTATCCTCTTATATTCCCTCTTATTCCACAATCAAAGTACCTCCATCCCCACAGTAAGTGATGAGGCACAGGCGGTCTCCCATCACAGCTCAGTTATTACTGGCCGCTGTGGTGTTTTGTGCTCTCTCACTGCTCATGTCAATCTTCTAATGAGATTAGAGTCATGGCACCTTGAAGACTCCCAGCCCTCTGCACAAAAATATCTATGGAGGCTTCTCTGTTCTATTCCTGGCCTGGTCTGTTCTTCGCTGATAGTTTACATGCATTTAAAGAGTTTAAGTTTATAGAACCATTGTGTTGAGCCAGAAAATTGTTTGCAATTGAGAAATTCTAACTGGAAAGTCTGTCATGATTTTTCTCACCCTCATGTCGTTCCAAAACAGTATGACTTAGTTTTTTCTGTAGAACATAAAGATATTTTGAAGAATGTTGGTAACCAAACAGTTTTGGTTCCCAGTGACTTAAATCGTTTTTGTGTGTGTGTGTGTGTGTGTGTGTGTGTGTGTGTGTGTTTTTTTGTATATACAATGGAAGTCAGCGGGAAAGAAACTGTTTGGTTACTAGCATTCTTCAAAATATCTTTTTTTATGTTCTACAGAAGAAAGAAAGTCTCATGATTCTGGAATGAAATAGTGTGGTAATGAGACGCGTTTGTTTCATTTCTGGGTGGACTACCCCTTTAAAGGGGGCATATGATGTTGCTAAAAAGAACATTATTTTGTGTATTTGGTGTAAAGAAAATATGTTTATGCGGTTTAAGGTTCAAAAAACGATTTTTTTTCCCACATACTGTACATTATTGTTTTCTCCTCTATGCCCCGCCTTTCTAAAAAAACGCGTTGATTTTTACAAAGCTCATCGTGAGTCAGAAAGCAAGGTGCGCTCTATTTGGCCAGCTATCCAGTGCGTTGTGATTGGCCGAATAACTTAAGCGTTGTGACGGAAATGTTGAATGCCCTTAACATATTGTGTAGCCGGTTATGCTGCCGGACCGGAGCAACGACACACACAAAACATTAACACCATTATAAAACGAGGCGTTTTGTTGCCATCCGAGTGGGACATAATTAACGAATTATATGACTTTTTATGGGCGTTGCATTGCAATCGCACTGTGTCAACATACAAACCCTGTCCTGAATTTGTGATCGTAGAAGAAATTACAAACAAGACGCTACTTCTACACTGCTCAAAACGCGCATTGTTGAATCGTAGTGGCAAACTTCTTATTCTTAAATCAAAAAAAAACTTTACTTCAGTCTGTGAGTCAACAGCCTGCAATTGTAGTCTACTCTCCCAGATTCAGAACAGTCCTCCATAAAATGCGCTGCACACATCGAATATTTGGGTTGACCTGTTCTGGAACAGTGTTGTAAATACAACTTAACCTCTGATTTCTAGTCGTGTACTCTCTTGGAAGGCCAAACAAAGTAGTTTCGCTTTCACCATCACCACAAACACATTGTCACACACGGCGGGCTAAGTGAGCGTATGCTGGAGGCCTATATAAGCGTAGGGCCTGCTTGATGAGTTGAGCGAGCAGGCCGGCGGCTTGTGCGTGCAACCACATGTTGGCGACCGTCCAGGCTTGACTCAAACAGCTTTGTCCACGGGAAATATGATCGAGTCCGATCGTAGTCGGATTCCCGCACAAAGTTGATGTAATTCCGGTGCCTTATCCATCAGCGACCATCAACTGGATCAGCTCCAGGCTATACAAAGCGGTATGTGTCCTCGTTTGGAGAAGTGGCCACCAAAATAGTTCACTTTCCAACAACGAAACAACGCGCCTTCACGACATGACAGCCGCGGCAACAACAATACTACAGCAAGAATAAATGTTACGCCTTCTTTCTTTGCGTGAACATTTGGGCGGCGTTATGCAAATATTCCCACACAGTGACATAGACATGTGGGGCGTGTTTAAACAAGGCGTTTTAGGTAGGTGTGGCTGACTCTTAACTTTTTATAAAGAATTTCTCTTTGGATTTGAGACTTTAGTCTTTGCAACTTTACAGATCTTATTTATGCACCAAGAGCTTGTAAAACTCCAAAGAGAAAGGAAAAATTTAAATCGCATCATACTTTTTTTGTCATGAGGAGGTATTGACTATTATTACAGTGAATATTATTAGGTAGTTTCTCTGCATCTTGAATGAGAATGTGCTTTTAACATGAGCCAGAATTGATGTTTTTCAGCTTTCTTATAGCATGCTGTGAGGCTTTACATGGCATAGGTTATTATGCAGTTCTGTTTTGAAATTAATAAGCTCTTTGTTTGCCTACCAGGTATTTCCCATGGGATGCAGGCTTGCAGCTAGTTTCCCATTGGGACCTGGTTCTTATAATTCCTTGTGCAACTGCAGAGTTAAATGTTAACGCAAGATAAACACGGATAGATGAATTTGAAATTAGACGGCTGAATTCTGTGCATTTAGGGCATATACAGTAGAATTATGTAAATACCCTGTGCGTTCTCTTGTTCTTGTGAAATCCCGAGCGGGGGGGACAGCTTGTCTCTTCTGACTCACTGCAGGAGTCATGCGCAGGTGTTGTCATGCCTGCTGTCAAGTCTAGTCATGTCTAATGTGAGGCTGTCTGCTGCACTTGCTGTTTCGAAAATAGGATTTTTTTGTGTGTGTGTGTGCATGTGCAAATGATGTTCTGTGCTACTTTTGTCTGTGAGATTTTATGGCGCTAATGGAAATATTTTGATGCTTTTTCAACTTTGTATGTGATCATTTGTTTGGTGTATGCTAGTATGTATGCTGTTCGTGTCCATGTCGTGAATCTAGAGTGAGTCATGCAGGGTCCAAAATTAATGGAAGGTGAAATAAGAAAATTTACCGGGCATGAATATTTCATATGGGCCATGCAACTGTATTTTATATTATTTATTTTAAATTATACAATGCTGTGCAATAATAATAATACTTTTATTTATCAAGGTCACATTAAATTGATCAAAAGTGACAGAAAAGAAATGTATAATTTTACAAAAGATATCTGTTTCAAATAATGCTGTTCTTTTGAACTTTCTATTCATCTAAGAATCCACAAAACAATATTAACTATCTAATTAACTATTACCGGCACAACTGTTTTCAGCATTGATAATAACAATAATTATTTCTTGAGCACCAGTCAGTATATCAGAATGATTTCTGAAGGATCACTTGACACTGAAAATTCAGCTTAACCATACCAGAAATATATTACTTTTTAAATAAAGTCATTATTTTAAGATCGAATATGTCAGAAAATATTACTTGCTTTTAACTGGTCTTTTTTGATCAAATAAATGCAGCCTTGGTGAGCATAAGAGACAAGTACTTAACATTGCTTTTCTTGCCAAAGCCACTTTTACCTCTTTTTTTTGTGATTGGCGAGTGTTCATTTGCTATAGGCTACAGGATAAATAACTTTTTGTGTAGGTATGTTGTCATGTTCATTTTCATGTTGTGAATCTGCAGTGAGTTATCTCATTTATGCTTTCTTCTTTCTCTATTATAGTGGTTTTATAACATTGCAGTGCCTCTTTTCAGTCTTGCCAACATCTTCCTCTTTCTTTTTACCTTTTTCACCCTTGTGTGCTTCTGTGCACTCCCTTTTTCTCTTGTTGCTCTTTGTGGGTTTTGAGTGCTCATGCCCTGGGCTCAGTTGTGTAATGTTCTCTGTAGGGCATGTTGTAGCCTACATGATGTCCTGCTCTTGTTAGAGCTGTGCCGAGCTCTTAAGGTTAATTCATTGCGGAGAGGAGACCCTCAGCCATTCTGGGACAAATACTGTGGCCATGCTAATGTGACCTGCGCTCACTGCCACTTTCCACATGCCCTTTCCTTTAATGTTGTTTTCTCTCTTGTGCCAAAGTCACATTTTTATCCCCTGGGGTTATGTACTGTTCAGAGCATCCTGTTGGTGTTGGCATCGATGATGCTCAATGTGCAGATCGGCCGAGCACTCAGCCGGGAGAAAAGCGGCCAATACCGATATAATCGTGCTAATAATTTATTTACTTGGTTTCATTGCCGGTGTCGTGCCGAAAATTGATCGTCACCGCTTGTCCGAGTCCCCCTACCTCCGTTGAACTTGCCAAAAAGGGATTACAGACTCTACTTAGTGAGTGAACTGTTCTTTCTGCCTCAAAATTACTTTTTTGATATGATATTTGATAGATTCTAGCTCATTCAGTCCTTTTTACATGTTGAAATACCTTTAAATGGCCAATAATACCCATAAAATGCGCGTTTTAATACACACTTGCCAAAAAGTGAACTGTTATTTCTATCAAGTCATTTTGAGGCAGAAATAACAGTTCACTCAATAAGTAGAGTCTGTAATCACTTTTTGGCCAGCGTAAAACGGACGGACGCGGACGGCAATCAGTTTCGGCAGACGATCGATTTTCGGCACGACACCAGAAAGCAAACCAACTCCAGCTTAAGGCTAAATAATATGACTGAATTTGTATTTAACATGATAACAAATTAATAGAAACATCGTAAGGTACTCATTGATAACAGGCTTAACATTTTCCTCATTATCATAAAAAGCCGTCTACAGAAACGGTAATTACAAGTTACAAGACCATCATCACACAAGCTCTATCCTACGGAGTTTTATGCACGTTGTAAAACACGCGGGTTATAATCAGGTCAGCTACACACTGTTGATAATGCGCGAGATCTATCATACTTACATTGCACTTTGTTGTTTATGATGAGAGAATTCGCGAGTCAGAATTCAGTCAGCATGCACTGAACAACAAAACTCTGCCGTTTCAGCGATAACTCATCTGAACGCCTCTAATTGGCCATTGCATACATAAGCTCAGCATAATCGTGTGTGATTGGTTATAACGCGCAATACTGTAAAATGCGGTAAAAGAAATATAATGCAACAAATAAGCCCAAATATTAATAAGATAGTATTACTAGCCTGATAATAATGATAATAATCGTCTTGCTATCGTCAAAGGCATCAGCCCCAGGCAACATCTCTTGACTATCTTCGATTAGGGGTGTCAAAATTAATCGATGCATCGTGATGCGGATGTGGACGATTCTGCTTCGCTGCAGTAATAGACCATAATAATCTATTATAACCTATGACGTTATTCGCATACGCACTTGTCACGCAAGTATTAAAAATGCACTCTCTATTTTTAAATCGGAGCTTAGCTTTTTCCACATATGGCACGTGCATGCGCTAGAGACAAACACGGCGTCCTTTCATAGTGCACAGAATCAGTCAGTTCAAGTTTATTTGTACAGCGCTTGTCACGATACAAATCGTTGCAAAGCAACTTTACAGCAAATTAAGTTTCTATAATATTTATTGGTAGCTTATCAGTGGTGACTGTCAGTTAATGTACATATGGCAGAAATGTACGGAAAAATCCATTTAAGACGTAATAAAACAGACGATGAACACTATTAACAGCAATTATTATATGATGCAATCAAACTTATAGCAAAATGTGGTAGTTCTGTATGTTGTTTCAGAATAAGTGCTGTGAGACACGTGCACATTGCTTGACAGTGCTTCCACTCGCTGTTATTTTAGTCTTTTACTTTAGATATGCTTTAATTTCTGCCGTTTGGAATGCAGCATGTATTAGATGCACGAAACTCACGTACTGACAGACTTTCACGTTTGCTTTGTGTTTGTTTGTCCTGAAGCTCGCGCCTGCGATTAAATGCACTTGCATCTAACGTTTAATGATCACGACAATTTGATGGAAACATAGCCAGTTATCTGTTCAGAACAGACAAACAGCTATATGTGCATACACACGATAGGGGTACAAGATGACGCTGATGGCTGCCTCCGTGGCGTGCTCCGCAGTTGTTTTTATGTTTTTATTAGTTTGCCCTTTAATTATATCCCTGCAATCAGTTTCACCAGAGACTAATTGCTGGACATTCGGCGGTACACACCACCCGATATTTCACCAGTTTTTGTTTATTCTGATGTTTTGCTGGACATTGTTGTTGGGGGAGCTGCTGCGCTGATCAAATGCTTCAGGACGCGTAGACGGGGGAAGAGAGCCGGCGCGCTTGTGAAGCTCAGGCAGCACGGATTCAGAACTCTGTTGCCTAGCATCCATCTGGTGAACCTCCGCTCTTTACCCAACAAAACTGACGAACTCATTCTGCTCTCCCGGACAAGTAAGGATTTTTCTAACTCTGCTGCTCTTTGTTTCACGGAAACCTGGCTGAAAGACGCCGTTCCGGACAGCGCGTTGAGTCTGCCGGGTTTTCAGCTGTTCAGAGCGGATCGCGATGCAGAATCAAAGGGGAAATCGCGCGGCGGTGGGATATGCTTTTACATCAATGAGAGGTGGTTTACAGATGTAACTGTGTTAAAGAAGATTTGCTGTTCAGATCTAGAAGTGCTCTTCCTTAACTGTAAGCCGTTCTATTCGCCGCGGAGTTTTGCTCGTTCATTCTCGTCAGTGTGTACATCCCTCCGCAAGCGCACGTGAGCTCCGCTTTACAGAAACTCGCTGATCTGATCACAGACACAGAACAACAACACCTGGACTCTGTTTTAATCATTCTCGGGGACTTTAATAAAGCCAATCTCTCCCGGGAACTGCCAAAATACAGACAGCATGTTTCATGTCCCACCAGAAACAGTAATATATTGGATCACTGTTACACCACAATAAAGAATGCATAGCACTCTGTTCCACCGAGCACCTTTGGGGCTCTCTGACCACTGTATTCATCTTATACCGACCTACAGGCAGAAATTGAAATCATCTAAACCTGTATTAAGGACTGTAAAAGATGGACTAATGAAGCAGAGCATGATTTACAAGCTTGTTTTGACTTCACTGATTGGAGCGTTTTTGAAGCTGCTGCCACCGATCTGGACGAGCTCACAGAGACTGTAACATCTTACATCAGTTTCTGTGAAGACATGTGCATACCTACCAGGACTCATTTAACCTACAACAACGACAAACCATGGTTCACTGCAAAACTCGGACAGCTCTGTCAGGCCAAAGAAGATGCTCACAGGGAGGGGGATGATGTCTTGTATAAACAGGCTAAATACCCACTGAAAAGAGATCAGAGTGGCAAAGAGGAATTATTCTGAAAAAATAAAGATTAAATTCTCTTCCAGTGATCCAGCATCAGTGTGGAAAAGCCTAAAAGAAATCACCAACTACAAGACACCATCCCCCAGTACTGTGCAGAATCAACACCTGGCAGACGATCTGAACGAGTTCTACTGCAGGTTTAAAAAACACCCCACACCCGCCCTGAACACCTCTCCACACAACCATTCACACTTCCAGCAACCCCCCTCTCCCCCACACTTGCAATTCAGATCAGCGAAGATGAGGTGAGCCAGGTCTTCCGGAAGCAGAAAGGAAAAAAGCACCAGGCCCAGATTGTGTTACACCAGTCTCTCTGAAATCCTGTGCTGACCAGCTGGCCCCCCATCTTCACACTGATCTTCAACAGATCACTGGAGCTGTGAAGTCTCTTCATGCTTCAAACGCTCCACCATCTTCCCCGTCCCAAAGAAACCCAAAATTGCTGGACTTAATGACTACAGACCTGTGCTCTACGCCTGTGGTCATGAAAGTCTTTTGAAAAACTGGTGCTGGCACACCTGAAGGACATAACTGGACCCTTGCTGGATCCTCTTCAGTTTGCCTACAGAGCAAAACAGGTCTGTGGACGATGCAGTAAACATGGGACTGCATAATGTTCTGCAACATCTAGACAGACCAGTGACTTCTGTGAGGATCCTGTTCGTCGACTTCAGCTCGGCCTTTAACACCATCATCCCAACCTCCTCCTGCCCAAACTAACTCAGCTCTCTGTGCCCACCTCTGTCTGTCAGTGGATCAATAGCTTCCTGACAGACAGACAGCAGCTAGGGAGGCTGGGAAAATACACATCCATCACCCGTACGATCAGCACTGGAGCTCCTCAGTGTTGTGTTCTCGCTCTCCACTGCTCTTTTCCCCCTACACAAAAGACTGCACCCTCTAAAGACCCCTCTGTCAAGCTCCTTAAGTTTGCAGACGACACCACACTCATCGGCCTCATTCAGTATGGTGATGAGTCTGCTTACAGACAGGAGGTCGAATAGTTGGCTGTCTGGTGCAGTCTCAACAACTTTGAGCTCAACACTCTCAAAACTGTGGAGATGACCATGGACTTCAAGAGAAACCCCCCTGCACTCCCCCCACACACCATCATGGACAGCACAGTGACTGCAGTGGAGTCATTCAGGTTACTGGGCACCACAATCTCTCAGGACCTAAAATGGGACACTCACATAGACTCCATAGCTAAAAAGGCCCAGCAGAGGTTGTACTACCTTCGCCAGCTGAGGAAGTTCAACCTGCCCCAGGAGCTGCTGAAACAGTTCTACTCAGCCATTATTGAATCTGTCCTCTGCAGTCAATAACTGTCTGGTTCACTCAGTAGCCAATCCTGACCATCATAAGACTAAGAGTGTAGTCCGGACTGCTGAGCGAATCACTTGTTCAACCCTCCCTTTTCTCCAAGAACTGTACTTATCCAGATTGAGCAAAAGGGCTGGCAGAATCACTCGGGACCCCTCACATCCAGCACACTCCCCTCTTTGAACTTTTGCCATCTGGTCGACGCTACAGAGCACTGAGCACCAGAACGGCCAGGCACAGGAACAGTTTCTTCCCTCAGCCATCCATCTCATGAACACTTGACAATAACTGTGGAACACACACTATTTATTCACTCATACACTTATTTATCTAACACTCATACTCAGCCTACACCTCAAATTTGCACATAATATACAGTACCTGTACATACAAAAAAACCTGTCTATTGTAATATACCTGCACACACAATTGCCAATTTATATATTTTTATTCCTTATTTACTTTTTACTATTTTATTTTTATTATCTGTTTTTTTTGTTCTGTCACTGCCATTCTGTTACACTGTGGAAGCTTCTTTCACGAAAACAAATTCCTCGGATGTGTAAACATACCTGGCAATAAAGCTTTTTCTGATTCTGATTCTGATTCTGATTCTATCGTTTATCGGCACAACCCTACATCCTGTACATCCGTTAAACAGCTTCAGCACAGTCAGTGCTACATTTTATATAGGGAATTTCCTAACGTCACCACATTATTAAATATTAACAATATCTAATATTAAATAGTAATTTTACTATTTTAATATTTAATCGTAAAATGTTAAATACATCATGATTAGGGCTGTGCAATGCATCTAAATTATCGAAATATCGCAAATGTACATATCGCAATATGCATATCGCTACAGCTTGCAATATTTGGGCCATGAACAAAAGACAAAGAGAAAAATCACTCACTGCTCTTACCTAAATAAATGCTGTTGCTTAAATAAGAATCAGTGCCTATTGAATTCAAAGAGTAAATACTAAGCAGTGTTTTATTTTTCCTTTTTATTATTCAGTTCCTAAACTCATGTTAAAATGACATTATGTAATGCTCAAGTAAAACGCATACCGTTCCCTTTCAGAAGATGTTGTAGGGGTGCTTTCTTATTAGAATCAGAATCAGAATGAGCTTTATTCACCACTTAAGTGTGCGCAAACACAAGGAATTTGTTGTGGTTTTACAGGAACTCTTGGTTCATACATACATACAAATAACCATATAATTTTTTGACACAAGATAGTTATAGAAGTTCACAAAACTATTTTATTTGAGCATGTGGCACTTTAAGCTTTATATCGCATTATTTAATGAGTTATCTTATATAGCATTTTTCTTCAATATCGCACAGCCCTAATCATGATTAAATAATGTGAATTTATTTTTTAAATAACATTAGTCCTACATATTTGATGAAATTATATTTATACATTTATATGGGACATAATGAAACATCTAATCATTGAGAGAGCTGTGATCTGTTTGTGTAGGATGAAACTGGTGCTTATGTGATTGACCGAGACCCTACCTATTTTGGTCCCATACTCAACTATCTGCGACATGGGAAGCTGGTTAATAACAAGGAGTTGGCAAAGAAGGTCTGTTTAATTCACTATCACTATTACTGTTGTCATCTATGCATTTTAAAAATCATTGCCTTTTTTAATATTATAATATTATTTAATAACACATCAAACCAGGGATACATTGGTACTATATGATTATCTTCATTTTTCTATGTATTGGTATAGTTATTTTATATACGTTACCGTATGATTAATATTTTGAATTAGTTTTTATTTTTATATTTTCAGTTTTAATTTGTTTGTTTGTTTCTATTTAGTTATAGAAGTTTCAGTTTTAGTCACTTTAGTACTTTCAGTTAGTTGCCATGACAACATTTAACATTTTTGTTTAATTTCAGGTTTATGATCTATTATTTATATTTAATTTTATATAAATGTTTTTTAATACTTCTAGTTAACCGCACTATTAGATTTAATTGTACATTCTCATTTCCCCTATTTTTTACATTTAGATTTCCTTTGCCTTCATCTAATGCTCACTTACAAAACACTAATAATTAAAAAACACTGTCGAATATAATATTTAGCAAATCTCAAAATAAATGTTTTTGTCATACGTACATTTCATCATGTTTGGTGCCTACATTCCTTCTGTTTTAATTCTACAGCAATTCATTTTAGTTTTTAGTGTTTTATTTTTAATTTATTTGGAATTTCAATATTGGAGCATGTCTAGTCGAAACAACATATAACTGTAACGAAATCCATGTTCAGATTTTAAAAGCAAAGTGTGTCTGTGCCTTCAGGTGTCTTGGAGGAGGCAGAATTCTACAACATCACACCGCTGATTAAATTAATCAAAGAGAGGATTCTTGAGCGAGACTCCAAGGCCACACAGGTAATGAGCAGGGCCTTTATCATTCCTCCATGTAGCTTCATTTTCTAAAAAAAATAGCATTTTTTTCATTAGTATCCATTTTTTCAGCTTCTTCACTTTCTCAGCACTGTATTTCTGTCCATCTCAGTTTCTACTGTACATTAATGACTGTATTTGCGTGCTTATGCAACAGCCATCGGTTTCCCGCCCACTCTTGCTTTTCTTTCCGTACTTGCCCTTTGGCATCATCCTCTACTTCCCGCCACATTCCTTTTTTACACTTCACCAGTCTTCACCCTCTCCCTCCGTCTCTTATACAGCAGGTACCACCAAAGCATGTGTACCGGGTGTTGCAGTGTCAGGAAGAGGAGCTGACCCAGATGGTGTCCACCATGTCGGACGGATGGAAGTTTGAGCAGGTCAGCGTGCGCGCCTGCCGAAAACCCCGCCCCGGACTGCTCTGGACTGTGGGTTGGACTGACACTGAGTTGATTACCCTTCCCCTGATCCTAATGCTCCCAGTGTCCAATTCTCCCCTCAGATTCAGAGTCCAGTAATGTAGCGAAAGTGTGAAATTAAACTTTTTGACATTTGCATTCAACTGGATTTTACATGGTCAGTTGCACCAAACCCTCTTTTTTTGTAAAATGACAAATTATATGATATGATTCCGGCTTTAGCTTCGTTCAGACTGTCAGCCCAAAGCTTAAGGATGAAATTGGGTGGCATAATCCGATGGGAAGGAAAGCTGATGCAATAAGTGACCTGTCCCACCAAGCAGACAAAGTACACAACTCCATTACTTAAGGAAAGTACAGATACTGCTGGTCAAATATTACTCCATTACAAGTAAAAGTTGTAAAGACAGATTTTTACTTTAGTAAAAGTACAGAAGTACTTACATTTAAAAATACTTAAGTACCAAAAGTAAATGTCCTTTTTTGTGTCAATTCACTGTTTTATTATTGTTGTACGTAATACTTGCAATACCTTTGAAGCAACTTACAATACATTACACCTACTTAATACACTGACTAGCTTGTAGTATATCATTAGAGTAAAGAGCTTTTAGAATGTTAAAAACAAAACAAAACAAAACAAAAAAAATCTAATTATTTAACAACCCCTACACCTCCACACAGCAGATGTAGTGGATCTCCAACAGCGCTGGAACTCGAGTTTACCATTCTTCGCCACCCAAAAATTGTTGTCAACAGAGTGGACAGTGAAATTGCTGTGAATACAGACTGATAAGGAAGAAAATAAAAAAAATCAAACCTGCTTTAAAACACAACAACACAACTGTAGATGTATAACTTTAAAACAGCACCACGTGCTTTAACAAAAAATAAAAACGCCAGCTGCTTTGTGTTTTATTTAGGAAACCACAACATTCTCTAGGCTTTTATAGTAATATGTTCACTTACACAAGTTAGCAAGTCCGACAAATTGGGTCAAGATATAACACAATATTATTTATTACTTACGCGGAACTTGTTGTAAATTCTCACAGTTTAGAGACCTAGTCTGTGCTCAAAAAATGCTGGGAAATCACTTCAAGTAGCCCTACAAGAGTGAGTACTGTGACCCTAAGCCTGTCGGAAAAAAAGACTTTTCTAGAGACAAAAAGCAATCACCCACTTACTTTCAAAGGTGCTTTCCTACTTCGAGGACCCTGATAGAAATGTAGTGGAGTGAATGTACAATATTTGTCTTTCAAATGTAGGGAAGTTAAAGTTATAAATTCCCAGAGAAAATAATACTCAAGGAAAGTACAGATACTCAAAAAGTGTACTTAAGTACAGTACTCAAGTAAATGTACTTAGTTACTGTCCGCCTCTGCTGTCCACACAGTGTATCGCAACTGTTCATATCCGATTTGTGTGTCCATAAGCGCTCTTTCATTTTACGGAATGTGCGATGGTTTCTATGGCAATGCCGTTGCGTTATTATGCCAACGCTAAAAACAACAATAACAGCAATACAATTAGCAATACAGATGTTGTCTTACGACATAACAACATGTTGCCGTCGCGCTGTATTATTATTATTATGGATTTTGTCTTACGAGGCAGCGGCAGAAACGCAGGAAGTTGGAATGAGCGTCTTTATTCCATGCTGCCGTCTCCACTGGTTTCAAAACTCAAAGAGGTGCGTATACTAGCAGTATATTCGGCTGTACAACCCAAGCTAGTATTCTGCAAAAGACGCATATATGTCATTTCGACAAGCGTCTGACGTTGTACGTGCATGGAAAAACGATGAAAAACGAGGCTACATCTATGGGTCTACACGAATAAATACGCATTGACGATTATTTCAACGCCCTCTTGTTCCAGTAAAAGCCGTTCTGTAATCAGCGGTAATCTTCCATCACCTGCGCTTTCCTTGAGCAGCTTTAAACTACACAGAGCAGTTGTTCATGACGAGCTGTCGCAAAAAAATCGCGCGAATTACACCAATGGTTTTGCGCTGCTCTCATTGAACAACGCTATCCAGGATTGCGCTTTTGAAGGATTCTAGGACTGTGCAACGATTAGTCGACATTATCGACAATAAAAAAAAATTGTCACAAATTTTTATTGTCGTTTGATCTCATATGACCCATATTTCCCAACCGGTGCAGTGTAAAAAAAATACTTTTAAAAAATATTTTTAAAATGTTCAAAAAAGCATCTACTATATAACAGTACGTGGTTTGCCCAACCCTGGTCCTGGAGGGAACCCCAACACCTCACCTGGCCCGTTCCGACAGCTTATCAGATACGGCCCGAGCCTCTTTTTCCCTGCCTACCGTTTCAGCTATAATATAGTTCGGGTTCTGTAATGTAATGGCAAAGTTTTTAATCTTTGTTTCGTTTTTTTTTTTTTTAAGTTACTTTTAGAACAACGTTTGGAGCATTTTTTTGTTCGTTAAATATAAGTTTTAGTTTTTTAAAGTAAAGGCCAAGTGGCCAGCGGCAGACAGTGAGCCTATGTTTGATCCAATTTAGCCTTCTCAAATCATCACGACTTGCCTAAAATAAAATCTATAGATATAAACCAGTTCAAGCATATAACAATGTTTAAACGTTAAACCTAGATAAATGTGCGCTATATCCAATAGTTTGCGCAGAGAGTGGAAGCTGAAGCGCGCTTTGCAGGACATAGAGGCGCCAGCGCAATCACTTGCATTTTTTTCAGTGAATACGCTCATGCATTGTTTTTGGCTCATAAATAAGAAGAGAATAGCCATTCATAACTTAAAGGAACCGAAACCAGCGAATACATGCCTCACAGACATGATAAATATATCTATAGAAAGCTTTAAATGACTACTTAATGAAATTAAACAAACCAAAAACTCCTTTCATTATAATCAATCCGTAAAATGGAAATTTATCTCTAACGGCGCGTCTAATAAGGAGATGGCGAGTCAGGATCTTCGGCAACTTCATCCTTGCGACACCGACTCAGAAAACACTAGTTTATTAGTAAATAATTCAAATATCTCCTAACTATTTCCCCCTGACATTCATGGTAATTACTTTTGCCGGCGCTGCATGGCGTGGCAAGCTTTAGCCTATTGCGTGCATTTGAATGCAGAACTGTTCAGCTGCGCTGACGGCACGCACCATGCTGCTGCTATTGGACACTAAACACTGTTGAGCCGCTCATGACAGTCGGGGTAGCATGGTCTCATGTAGTTTTCACTAGCGCGGCAAAAAAAATTTCATCACTAACTGATGGATGTCTAAAATATAAAAATAAGGAGAAGCCTAAAACAGACCGAGGCCCGGCCCTCATCTAACGTGAAAATTGGCCCAAGCTTCACCCGATGGAGCGTAAAAAAGTCTGGCCCATCAGCCCAGGGCTGAAATGCCGGGCTCACCGTTCTTCATGCTCTACTTGAACAGCAAAGTCCACTCAAAAATCAAGCCGACAGGAAATGGAAACTTAGGAATCTAAGTAGTACAGTATTGTTTCTGTCTGCAATAGCCCTACTGTGTTGTAACATGGTGTGGTATATGGACAACTCTGGTAACGCTGCCCTCTCATTCATTGATCTGCTAACCGCTATGTTAAGCTCACGTGTTCTGATAATAATATAGCTTTCTAGGACTAAACATAATTTTGATAATTGGTAAAAAAAAAAAAATAAATCAATCTCTTAATAGCCCTACTGTTAGACCTGATAAACTAAAAAGCAATTTATTTAATTTGTAGGCCTATCGTTTTTTTTTTATTTGTGCTATCATTATTAATTTATTTATTTGTTCTTATTTTATTAACTGCTTAGCCTTCTTGTCATTTTTTTATTAAATTCAAAGCTTGAAATCAAGCTATCTCGTGCTACTGCAACAAAATTACCAAACAAAAATACAGTGAGTGAGCAAACATTTGTGAGAATTTAAAACGCATCTGATTACAGCGATGTGGATGTTTGCACGAGCTCTGCAGTTCAGTACTCCAGTAAAGTCCAGTCACGTCACGTCATGTCTATTTATTTAGTACTTTATGCAATAGATGGCCTTAAATCAAGCAGCTTTACAAAGCCTTAAACATAAAACCAATTTTCCCAATGTCGCTTTTAGTTAATTTAACTTGTTTTCTGTTAGATACGGACGCAGCTCTCCAGTGGGGATCTAGCTATGATAACATCTTTTATAGTGTGAGAACTGTTTAATTACAGTGATAGTTTGGTCTGGCAGAAGATCCAAGCGTATCTACTCAGACTGTTTTTGATTATCAGAACCCTAGAAGGTATTTTAGACAGTAATAAAATTGTTTATCAAAAAATAAAACGTCTTATTTACCTTTATTTTGTTTCTTATCCATGTGACTTACAAAAAGAGATTTTAGGTAGAATGATGTGTCATTTAGCTACTTTCTCATATAGCTAATTAAATGGTGAATAAGAGAGTTTTTCTGCCATCTCATTTTGTGTGCCAAATACATTATTTGTATAAATTAATTGTATAATAATAATAATAAAATAATATGACTTTCAAAAGCTGAAGTAATTACCTTAATTTATTTGTTAGAATATATATAAATATTTTAACTAATTGCAAAAGATGAATAATCAAAAAATGTCTACTGATTATTTAGCGAAATAATTGATGATTAGTCAATTTATCATTCTAGTAATGGTTAGATAATCGATTATCAAAATAATATTTTGGCAGCCCTACATAGGATTGGAAACTGACGAATTATCTCGAAAGACTTGGCAAAAATCAATTTCATGTAGTTTTCGTGCCGTTCAGACATCGAAATAGTGATCAGATTTCAATCGGTTTGACCAAATCGGATTTGGGCTGGACAGTTTGAATGAGCTTTTTGTCAATATTTATTTTTGCATATCCCCACTGTATATTGTGCACATAAGACAGGAGGAAAACTACATATTTTTAAGTAATAAGGCTGATTTATCACCCACCATATACCAATCAGATGTGTTTCTGAAAGGGACAGTTCACCCAAAAATGAAAATTGACATTTTACTCCGTGTCATACCATTCCAATCCTGTATGCATTTCTTTTTTCTGTGAAAGACAAAAGCATTTTTGTGAACATTTGTACCGAACAAAAGTTGTTCCTATTTCCATTGCAGATAGATACAAACACGATATTTCTCAAAATATACTTTTGTGCTGCACAGAAGAAAGAAAGTCATACAGGTTTGGAACGACATGAGCACATTTTGACAGAATGTTAATTTTTGGGCAAACTATCCATTTAAACTAGCCTCTTTCAATGCAGTGCTCATGGTGTGAGAACTGAAAAACAGCATGAGACATGATGCAACATCCAAAAACATCCATCTGCATATATACATAGACAAACATTTAAAAGGTTCAACATTTAAATAGGCTATATCAATGCTAAGGGATAATGTACATCCAGCCAGCATTGTTTTGCGATAACAACTGGCTGGATGTACATTATCCTGCTTATTAAATGGTTACTTGCTACGTAAGTAAATAATTAGACATGAAATATTTATTTGAGTTTAAATATTTAAACGCACAGCTTCTGTGAAGAAAGTAGTTGCTAGCAAGTGACAAGTTCAAACTAGATGGAAATTTAAGGGATACAGCGCAGTCATACCACTTATTGCGCAACATTTCACCACATAAATAATTTAGGCGATAAAAGATATTGATTTAAGACTAAACTCATTTAAAATCTTATCAGTTTGATAGTTATCTTATAATCAATTAAAGTGTACATAATTGTCACAAAATGGCAGCAGCTTCGTTTGTATGAAACGAGAGAGCGAGTCCGCAATACCAGGATGACATAATGAAATAATTGTACACATAATATCGAATTGAGTTTCAGTATTTTATTAGCTAACCAAACGCAAAGCTTCCACCAAGAAAAAAAATGTTCCCAGCAAGCGAATATCGCTGACTGCAGTTACCTGGATGAGCCTGTGTTATTAGCTTTAACCGGTTGTTATCGTGGAATAACACGCCTCGGAATTTCGCGACTGACCACACTATCAGCACTGTCAACACACTAAACTCCTCTCTGAGAAGTTGTCTACTAATTATTTTGCTTTAAAGCACAGCCATAATAAAAACATTGGAGCTAAATCAAACTCCAAAGAAAACTAGGTGAACCTCATCAATAGACTAATCAGTTGGTGGAAGACTAACTAAGGTTGACCAACCTGACCTATCTCTAATGAAAGCAATGAAGATGTTTTTGGTACAGCTGACCAGGCATTGAATCCATCTTGACGTTTTCCTATATTTCCTTACCCCTTTCCTCTAATCTCAAGTAAGTGTCATAATGAAAGCCCTCTCTCTCTTTTTCAAGATGGTGAACATTGGCTCATCTTACAGCTATGGAACAGAGGACCAGGCTGAATTTCTCTGTGTGGTGTCAAAAGAGCTGCATGCCTCGGGTGGAGGTTTGGGGACAGAGCAGAGCCACAAGACTAAGGTTGGAGCACCAACAGACAAATAAACTCATTTTATGCTCTCCGCGCCAGCTCACAAACACTGTAAAGCACTGTGACTCATTCTTCAAAAACATTCTTACAACCTACAAAATCTGCATCTCTTCATCTCATTCCACATCAATAGCCTTGATATCCATTCACACACATACTCTTCACATATTCATAATACTTTTTCTTTTTTTTTTTTACTATGCCATCATCTGTTGTGCTGCGATCCCTCCGGTTTCTGTTCACCCTGTTGTCCACTCATAACACAACTAGACCTCGGACACACAGGAGGAAGATGGAGCGAGGGAGGAAGAGGAGGAGGAGGAAGTGGGAGAGAGAAATGCCACCCCCAATGAGTGGATTAGAGATTAGCAGAAACTTGTGTCAAAGGAATTGGTGAGGAAATCCCATCATGTTGGTTGTATTAGTGGTAGATGTACAGAATTTTAGTAGTCGGAGGGTTTCGGGAAAATTGCATTTCAGTACACCAAATTAAACGATCACAAAGAAACAACAATAGAACTATATTAAACTGTAAAAAAAAAAAAACTCAAGCCTTCTCTTATGTCAAGATTTGTATTTTAACCATGCCTTTATTAAACAGTGCACGAAATAAATATACCCCTTGACACCTCCTATGCACTCCCAAGACATGAATTTCCCTGGTAATAGACTTTCCATTAATAAATTCACATAAGTGGTGCAGACAACTATGTGCACCTTGAATAAATATAGCTTTAAAATGGGATTTTTAGCACAGGTCATCAGACCAGAAATGATGACCGAATGACTCCTTCATTTTTAGCACAGTGTTTGTTCCATAAATTGCCATTGAGTCACTTTCATCTCCACCTATCCCGCATCTCAGCAAAAGTTATCTTGTGTTTCTACTATAAATACAAGGAGTCATTACATTCTCACCGCTAACTATTCCCTATCATAAATTATTAGTAATGATATATTTCTGTAGACATACACTGCTGTTCAAAAGATTGGGATCTGTAATATTTTTTGTTTTGTTTTTGAAGTCTCTTATGCTCACCCAAGGCTGCGTTTATTTTGATCACTACATACAGCAAAAACAGTCATTTTAAATTGAAGAATTATTACAATTTAAATAGCTTGTGTTATCTGGGAATCATGAAATTTCGAAATCAAGATTTTTTTATCAACAAGAGATTATCTTCAATGAAAAATAACTGCAAGTATTTACAACCGAAAATTAGCAAATTCAAAAATAATTACCACGCTGAACCGAACTGTTGCACTTGCTGCTCTGTTTTATTTCCTCTGACTCTGGATATGATTTGGGCTCAAATATATACGGTTCTTATTACACCCTTGGCCATCGTCGATTTCAAACGCAACATGCTGTAAAAGTGGGCTTGATATGGTGTGACAAGTAGCCAATCACAGCAGTTGGCGTTTTACTTTTGTTTCTGCAAGGTGTGTTTCACAGAGGGTAGCTGAGCATCCAGAGACTCATGGCGCCTCAAAAAATCCAACCAACTGAAGTGCATTAGCCAAAAAATGTGACCCAAGATGAAGAGCTTGAAAAGAGTCTGCACATTCAAACATTAAAGCATCACAAGTGAGATGAGAACATTATATGCATTTTACTGAATAAAACAAGGCAAACGTTTCGGTCACATGTTGACCATTTTCAATGCCACGCTAACAGTGTTAGAACTAGAAGCCATCTTAATTTAAGGAATCACATTATAATTGAAGAGATCACATGATCACTTTTTCCCAAAGGACACACACAGAGAGAAAAATAAAAAAAAGCCACAATGTGTGTATATGTAGAGCAATGGATAATTTACACAATTATCATGTGATTCCTAAATTAAGATGGCTTCTAGTTCTAACACTGTTCGCTTGGCATTAAAAATGGTCAACATGTGACCGAAACGTTTGCCTTGTTTTATTCAGTAAAATGCTTGTGATGCTTTAATGTTTGAATGTGCAGACTCTTTTCAAGCTCTTCACAGAGAGTAGAATGAGTTTTTACAATATTAGACGTTTTTGCGCAAAAACTTGTAATTTATGACTAACCTAGAGAAGCATAATATAATAATCTGAACTACATTCATAACTTTAGTACATTTAAATGTAATTTATTCTGTTGTGAACACAGTTTTCAGCAGCGATTACTCCAGTCTTCAGTGTCACATGATCCTTCATAAATCATTCTAATTTGCCGATTTGGTGCTCAAATATTTCTTATTTCAATAATATTGAAAACAGTTGTGTTGCTAAATATTTTTGTGGATACTGTGATACTTTTTTCAGGAGATTCAGAACAGCATTTATTTGAAATCTTTTGTAACACTGTAAATGTCTTTGTCACTTTTGGCCAAATTAATGCATCATTTCTGAATATAATATAATTCATTTATTTAAAAAAAAGGAAAAGATTTTATTGACCACAAACACTTGAACGGTAGTGTATTTCTGTGTCTATAATGACTTTTCCAACTCTCTTGCAGCTCTTCCAGATCCATGGGTCCCGGATGTAGGATACAAAGAATTTTATTTTTCTAGATATTCATTTTATCATGTGCTCATGATGCTGTTTTTATAGCCATACTTTTTTAGATTTGTTGACTTGAACAACGGGTATTAGCGGGAGACAAGAACTTCACATCCAGCAGCAAAAAATGTCATTGTTTTAAATTGAAATGTTCCTGAAAACAAAAGTCACCTAAGGTATTAAAGAAAGAAAGTTACTATCTTAGTACATGGCCTGTTACCAAAGAGTGCAACCTAGTTATGGGATACAACTTCAATAAATATAATGCATTTAAACAAAAAGTAAAGATCTTAGTCTGGTTTAGTCAGGAAATACATTGTCATCAATGATGGAAAGACTGTGGATATGAGACAGTAATTTAAGTTTGAGTCAGTTATTTAGTATTTAGAGTTTAGGTTTTGCACATTTACTATTGCAGAAGAAGGGCGGCTCTGCTACATGAACAGGTCACGTCCTGTTCCATTTAGCATCAGCTGTGGGTAAAGTGCCAGCAGTGTCACCCTGGCAGACCACCAGCAGTGCACTTTAGCCCCATTTACAGTCTGCGGCAGTTCATTTTGATAGTCGTTGGCGCCAGCTAGAAGGTCAGGGTGTTATTAGAGGTCACTGGGATATTGTGGTTCTGGTTGTGTTTGTATACTGTATATGGATTTTTAATAGGTCCTGGGCTTAGTTTACTTAAAATGAAGTTCAGATAATGTGCTGGAATATGATAGTCACTTGCTAATGTGTTTTGTGTGAAGGCTAGATTTCTTTCGAAGGAATAAAGCCTGGCAATCAAAATCGTTCAAATCAACATGCCTCAATTCAACAAATGATCAAGCACCTTTTGCTCCCTTTAGCCTACAGCTGTGCTAATTGGCATTCTTTTGGATTTTTTTATGTGGGCTGGTTTGCATGCCTAAGCTTGTTTATTATTAAATATGCTTAAAAATTTTGCACAAATTTGCAAAGATACAGTGCCCCCAAAACAAGTTTGGATACTTAAGCCATAGTTAAACATGGATGAATGTGATTGCATTATATAGCAAACCAATACCAAGAATCACACTTCTTAAGCAAAACATTTCTGCAAAGGAAGTTTATTAGGATTTTGTAGCTACTTTAATATGACACTTATGTTAACCATGGGAAACTGGTTTCATATATCAGGGCTCCAAACAAAAAAAAAAATCAATTAAGGAGCCATTGACGTTGTACTGTAATAAAGCAATAAGCCCCAAGAACCCGTGGTTTACAGTGAATTTATAACCGCTAAGGGGTGTTGTTAGGCATGACATGGACCAGAGTGCCTAAAACCCCTTTAGCTGTTATAAATTCTCTGGAACCAAGGCGGCCTCTCGGCCCTGCCCCCCCCCCGCCCCCCCCACCCGCCCCCTCTTATTGCTTTAAAAACGGTTTACATCCATAATACGTAACAAGGTTTCACAAAATAAAACAAAGTAAATTAAATTTCAAGGCCTTCAAGGAACTATTCATTTTATAAGCTATCTTATAAAATAGCCTACCTTTTGATGTTCATTCATGTATATTTCTTACTATAGTAGTAAAGAGAAAGATATGATGGGTTCAGGTGCCTAAAGGGAGGCGCTAAAGCGATTGCTCATTTTGCATTAAAGAGCGCCAAATATTGTTCGAATTTCGTTATGAATTCGGCCCAATTTTAAAGCTGATATTTATTAAAATGCAACAGAGCACAAAGTTTGCGATTATTGGACGGCAAGTGCACTACAAATAATATGAAGTTCACGCATTAACAGAACATGCATAGACTAAGATCTTGATAAGAAGAGGCATATTAGTAATGATTATAAACGAGATTTGTTAACGATATTGCCAATATCCACATAGCTGACAGCTTTAATTGTTGTAGTTTAGCAGGTGTGCCATCAGCGCTGGTGTTCAGAAGAGATGAGAACCGTTTTTCCACTAAATTAACTGAAATTAACAGTTGGATGTGCGAGAACTTTCTTCAGTTAAACAAAGAAAAAACCGAAGTCATTGCATTTGGAAACAAAGATGAAGTTCTCAAGGTGAATGCATACCTTGACTCTAGGGGTCTAACAACTAAAAATCAAGTCAGTAATCTTGGTGTGATTCTGGAGACAGACTTTAGTTTCAGTAGTCATGTCAAAGCTGTTACTAAATCAGCATACTATCATCTAAAGAACATTGCAAGAATGATGTTTTGTTTCCAGTCAATACTTGGAGAAACTTGTTCATGCCTTTATCACCAGCAGGTGGACTATTGTAATGGTCTCCTCACCGGCCTTCCCAAGAAGACCATTAGACAGCTGCAGCTCATCCAGAACGCTGCTGCCAGAATTCTGACTAGAACCAGAAAATCTGAGCATATTACACCAGTCCTCAGGTCCTTACACTGTCTTCCGGTTATATTTAGGATTGATTTTAAAGTTCTTTTACTCGTTTTTAAATCACTCAATGGCCTAGGACCTAAATATATAGCATATATGCTCACTGAATATAAACCTAACAGCCCACTCAGATCATTAGGATCGAGTCATTTAGAAATACCGAGGGTTCACACAAAACAAAGGGAATGTGCTTTTAGTTATCATGCCACCCGCAGTTGGAATCAGCTTCCAGAAGAGATCAGATGTGCTAAAACATTAGTCACATTAAAATGCAGACTCAAAACTCATCCGTCTAGCTGTGCATTTACTGAATGAGCACTGTGCGATTTCCAAACTGATTGCACTATATTTTTATGATACAAAATCCCGTTTTCTGTTCTTAACTGTTTTAAACCTCTTAAATCAATTTTTTTAAATAATTTTCAAAGTTTTTTAATTCCTTGTTTTATTTTTGTGATTTTTGTTTTTATTTTATTTTATGTAAAGTACTTTGAATTACCATTGTGTTTGAAATGTGCTATACAAATAAACTTGCCTTGCCTTGCCTGCCTAAAAGTTCTGATGCGCATTCATCTGAGTTTTGATTATGTCAACATAACAAAATATGTACTCGCAAAATAATCAATAAAAAGGCATTCAGCCATGTTTAAATGGGTCATATGATGCGATTTCAATTTTCCCTTTGTCTTTGGAGTGTTACAAGCTGTTTATTCATAGATAAGATCCCTAAAGTTGCAAAAACTAAAACCTCAAACCCAAAGAGATTCTTTATAGAAGTTAAGACCTCCATCCACGAGCCGTCTGTAACATTGCCTCATTCAAACACTCCCCCAACAATCACATCACTGTGGGAAGATTTTCATGACACTGCCAAATGTTTTAGCAAAGGCGGCATAACTATTTATTCTCGAGTAGTAGTGTTGCCATCGCCGCCAGAAAGCTGATATTCCAAACATTGTGGTAAGGGGCGTAACTTTCTTCACACATTAAAGTACTCGACTAAACCATACACCGCACTTGGATAGCTCTTGGCCCACCAATGCGCTTGTTACGGAGAGACAACGATGATCTTTGTATAAAATCGACGCGGGGGCAGAAGAGGAGCAACATAATGTCTGTAGTGAAAATAATGTTTTTTTTAACCTTGAACTTGCAAAACATTGCATTTACAATACACCAAATACACAAAATAATGTTTTTTTTTTAGCAACGTCATATGACCCCTTTAAATCATAGCATGTAAATTTATAGGTGACATCAGCAAAAAATTCACTCACAAACATTTTATATTGTTGGTCACCACATCTGTGAGCCGTTATTATATATATATCTATATTATATATATATGCTAAAATTAGCCTTGAGACCATGTCATTTAAAAATAAATGTGCGGTGTGTTACTGAAAAAAGTCATGCTTCATTTGTTTGCAGATGCCACTTGGTTTGATATTTCCTATTTAATGCAGTAAACTTCATTTTTAAATGTGACTTAAGTGTTTAGAAACTAAATTTGGATGGGTAAATAGATTTTTTGTCATCATGTTGTTACTATTATTATTATTATTATAACTGCATTTATTCAGAGGAAAGAGGTGTTTGTAGCTCTGTGCATTACTGGGTCAATTAGTTCTTATTCTGTCCCCATTAGCTACCACTATGTTCCAGAACTGTGAGCATAACTGTTTCTAGACACAGAATAGTGAGGGGATGAGCTGTGATGTCAAACTCTAACTGTGTAGACTGATGTAGAATCAAAAACTTTTGATACAACAGATATCTTACTAGTGTGTCAGTGCTGTACACTATAATAATATCTTTAAATTTGTACTGGTGTGTTGAACAAATGTTATCACTGCATTGAATTTCATAAGTAAGTTTTAGTTTTAAAGCTTATCTTCTATGTGTTAATAGCATCCTTTTATATGGCCTTTTTTATAATCATACTGTGCCATTCATCTGTATTTTAGTCTAATAAATGTCAGATTATGTTGCTTGTCAGGGCACAGGTAATGTTATGGTTTATATTGAATTTTATTCTGTAGCCACAATGCTAATTAGATTTTTTATGCCTTTGTTACATGTATGTTATATTTTCCAGTCAAAAATGTTGTCAGTGTCATCAAAATTAAATATTTTTCTTCCCCTCCTCTTTCTTTAGTTTTGGACAAATGTTATATTTATGTGCATTGTTTATACCATAATTCCACTCTGATCTCTCACATTATATTTATTTATTAAATATGGGATGTGTATTGGCTTAATTGATTTATTTTTCTTGGTGTTAAAATTAATTGAGTTGTATTTATTTCATTTTTTTCTTTATACATGTACTTTACATTCATACATATAGCATAATTCATAAGTTTTGATTAGCCTGTTGCAACAAACCCTCAATTTAAGAAAATGTTTAGTAATAATTACTAATGGCTTTCTGAACTTAAAGGGTTTTGTTGCAACCCGGGAGACAGACTCTTAGTAGTGTATGTATGCCAAAGAAAATTAGATTAATGTTTCTCTTCAGTGAAGTTTGCCTTTGTAATCCCTGATAGAACTAAAACAATCATGAATTAGATGTCCAAGCATCATTGTTGTGTAAATAGTTATCAAAATGATTTAAATAAAGTTTAGAGTTTCTTTTTCAAAAAATACTCCGCTGTGTCTGAAGCGTTTATCCTGTTTATTATAATATTTACATGAAAATTAAATATCTCATGTATGAAACATACTGTTACACGAACAGTCACTGAATAACTTTGTTGCACAAGGTTTCATATCGCCGCATGGTTAAACGTATTATTGCAATTGCATTTAAAGTTTAGCTTATTGCTGTGTCAGTTCAGTTTAAGAAGGACAATTAGAAGTTTTTCTTCTTTTAAGAAGGACATTAGAAGTTTTTTGGAAAGAACAATATCGCCGCTAATTTAACAACACTGTAACAGGGCCGTGCACAGGGGGGTGGCCCGGTGGCTAGAGCCACTCCCCCTTTGCCCTCAGTTGAGATTTATGCTGTAAAATATTAAATGTCTAATACTTACAGGGGAGAGTGGGGTAAGATTAGCCATTTTTTACTTATGCGGTCCTCAAAATAAGTTAAAATTATGCAGAAGTACAATGAAAGTATCTATCCTATATCCTATCCTAATGAAAACATTCCTATCATTTTAAATGATCAGTATGTATCTATGACAAAGGGTTCTAAAAATATGGCTTCTTATAAAAAAAAGTGTTCCCATGGCTCAGTTTGCTCAGTTACCCCTCGGGTTAGGGGTAATATTGTTTGCATTTCTGAAACAATATGTTGAACAGTAAAGTTGTAGCCTTCCTAAAACAAACTAAACAGAGAGTTTGTTGGCCATTAGGGACTACAGGTGGAAAGATATATCTGATTATAATGTGATAAAAAGCATCTTGTGGTTCTTATCAGAGAAGGATTTGGTGCACGTGTACACTGTCCCTATCAAATAAACTGCAAAATATGTATATATGATAAACTAAACCAGTAATATCACTGTCACGGTTCTGTGTAAAATGAACTCGCACGAAGATGAAGATAAAAGTCTTTAATATTATCCACACAAGGTAATCCACAACAGGAAGGCATAAGAAACATGTACACGTTGACGAGACCGGACAAAGAAACACTGAACTGAATACAACTTATATGGGGAGGATAATTGACAAGACACACCTGAACATAATGACACAATCAAGGGGAGACAGAAACTAGGTTAATGGAACATGAGGGATCAAATGAAAACCAACACAATAGTTCATAACAAAAGTTTATAATTTAGAGATTTAACTTAACTACAGTGCCTTATGATGGGGTTAAAATGCTGACTCAATTTACCCCACAGCATTTGGCTTACTTTGCCCCATAGCTGTCATATGGAAAAAAATAGCTACTGTTGCTTACCAGTTCAGGCTAATATTTAGCTAAATGATTTGCATGGTTTTATATGTTGCTAAATCCCCTATATGTATCATAAACTTTTTTGGATCTGGATCAATTTGCTTTGATGTAACAACCATATGTTATGCAAAAATTTTACTTTGACAAGCCAAAAACAGTTTTTAAAGTAAATGGGTGCCTTCCATTCCCCCCATGTGTTTCTCCTTTTCACAGTGTGGCAGAAATGATGGGTGGTTCCAAAAAACATGGTCACATGACAGTAAAAGTGTACAGTTGCCATGAAACAGGGGGTGGGTCAACTTACCCACTGGTTCAACTTACCCCACTCTCCCCTATTTCCATTGAAGATGAGGCAGAAGCAGGCTCAGAGAGTGAGGGAGAGCCCATTCTTCTCAAAACATCTACAATAAAGTCTGAAATTATTACAGAGTGTGCGGTCTTCTTTTTTAATTGTATATTTGTAACAACTGGATCATTTGTATTAACAAGCACCCACCCCCCTAGTGCCCCTTTTTTGGTTTGGGCCACTGCCCCTCAAAATGTATGTGCACGGCTCTGCTTGATAACAACTAATAATGTTAGATAACTCTATAATAATAAATCCAAATATACAGTATTTACATTTTAACATTTACACTGAAATCCAGTTCTGTTAGCAAGAAAGGGTTTTTGGTCCAGACGCACATGTGGCAGTGTGTTGGATTTACAGGTATGTGCTAAAATTGTCACCGGTGGCCAGGTGGAGATACTCTGGCTGCTCTGTGCAATCCATTTCCACTTCCACACAGAGCTTCCTGTGACGTGCTGAAAGGGTCTTTCTCTTCCACAAGCTGGAGGGCCGCTTCTCTAGACACGTCTTTATCATTTGAGACAGGTCCTGCTGCAGATTCTGGAAGTTTTCCCTGCCAGGAGGAGAGTTCACAATAATGAAATCTAACCAAGTAATGCATTCACAGTCGAGTTATGAGGATTGATCATAAAATGTTAAACTCACGCTGTTGGAGGTGTTGGCAGATTGTAATTTTGCCCTGTAACTCCCGTCAACCAGTATGTTGTTTCTTTTCCTTTACCCTGTAGTGTATATGAGGACCAGTGCTGTTATTGTAAGACAAACTATTTCATTTAATATTCAAAACTGAAAATATAAAAAAGCTAATTCAAACTATTAATAAATATCATGATAGTGTATAAATAACACTAATGAGAACAATTGTGAAATCACTATTTTACAAAACTGAGAGACAATAATCACACACCTTTAAGTAAGTTTCTCCTCTCTTTTCATACTCAAACTTGCAGTCTGTGCGCTGGAGAATGTTGATAGTCGACTGACTCGCATGAATTCGTAGTGCTGGGGTGAAAAGATCAATGTAGAATAAAATACAGAATAGCAGTAGAGGGATTTCTCACAATGCTTTCTTTGGTTAGGGAAAGATGGAGAACAGATGTACAGTACCACTCAAAAGTTCGGTAACATTTATTTAAAAAAAACTAGCATTTTACAGTTTTTCCTCAATCTTTCTTTCAAACTGTTGAAAGGTTCTACAAATTCACTGGAAAATATCTGCCCCTTTGTACCCCTACTTGCCATTGTCATGAAATGGGGATCACAATCTTGCCAATCAATCAAGTTTAGAAACATATATAGAGTTTGCCCAGCACAATCACTACCATTTTTTAACGAGGATGCCCTAAAGATCACAACCCTAAAGAGCAGCAGCTGCAGCACTGCTGTATAAATATATCTATATTTGTACATTACATTTGTGTTACATGTAAACATTCACAGTTGCTTGTTGTGGAAGAGCAATAGGAAGATATGTAAGAATGTGTGGTGGTGTTGTACGGGGAAGACAACAAGAGTGTGTAAAAATGAATAAACGATGGTGAAATTTCAGTTTACATGTAACAAATTTCTACAAAAATAAATGTACTGTATAAATAAAGATCTTCATTTCCTTTTTGTGTACTACAGTGTTGACCTCTCCCAATACATTTTTACCTACTGTTGAAATATGTATCTAAAATGCTCAGTAAAATTCATTCAACAACAAAATGAAATTTGAATATAACACAAAAAGAAATTAAATGAAATCTGCATATAACAAATAGACAACAACGCTTTTCATTTTGGGGGCATTGGCCAAGTCACTGGCACAATAACTAGGTTTTTGAAGCATGAATGAAATGTTTTGGGTGAGTTACTACCTTTTGCAGACATGCAATAGGGTTCTGATGTTTCAGCAAACAGTTTTGACAATTGCACATTGTTTTGTGCAAAAGCAATTGAGAAAAACTGTAATGCAATTTGAAGTAACATTTTCTATTTTAATATATTTCAAGATGCAATATTTTCCTGTGATGGCAAAGCTGAATTTTCAACAGCTATTACTCCAGTCTTCAGTGTCACGTGATCCTTCAGATTCTAATATCTGATTTGATGTTTCTCTTATTATCAGTGTTGAAAACAGTTGTGCTGCTTAATATATTTGTGGAAATCAGGATTCTTTGATGAATAGAACGTTCAAAATAACTGCATTTATTTAAAAGAAGCACTACTCACGTAGACCTGTGGACTCCATACGGGTGCTGTTTCAAGTGTCTCCAACAGCAGTAATCTGGGCATTTTAATTCCAACTACACCAGCAGCACAGGGCCCTGTGCGCATTGGACAGACATATTACAAACTGTAAGTTTTTAATCATTTTCCAGAGGTCTACTTCTAGTTCAAATTCAAATTTTGTCATCATTTACTCTACCTCAAGTTATTCCAAACCTGTATGAGTTTCTTTCTTGTGGGAACACAGATAGTTTGAAGATGTCGATACACCAACACTTGCTGGTAGCCAATGACTTCCATAGTATGGAAAAAAATAATACAGAAGTCAAGGGCTATCAGCAACATTCTTCACAATATCTTCTTTTGTGTTCAACAGAAAAAAGAAACTCATACAGGTTTGGAAGAACATGAGGATGAGTAAATGATGACAACATTTTCATTTTTGAGCGAACTATCCCTTTAATTATCATAGACAGACAGTTTACCCTGATCTCAGTAATATGTGAATAGTACCATCAGAATTATATGAAATCATTTATAGCGTGGAAGTAGAAGTGGAACATCAAGAACCATCCTGTGATCAAAAAGTACATCTCTGTGTTACCAGTCTAAACAATCTTATCACATTTCCATTTGGTTGATCACATCTATAGCCAAGTGATATGCAAATGGAAAATTATAATTTAGTTGTTCTTAATTCACTTTTAAAAGGAATCCTCATTTACATTATGTGCAGGAAATCTAGTGTAAAACAGTATAAGATGTTTGAAGCGAGACAGTTCTGGGTCACTGATGACTTCTTCATCATCTTTTTTTCTTACACTAACCCTAATATTTAAACACATTTTTTTGCCGCTGTGCCTTTAAGAAATGCCCTCTGCAATACTGGAAAACTTGAAACTATTAGTTTATAAGAATACAGTACAATGAATGACTGGCCGCTACCTGAATGCACACCGATGCGGATCCACATGGGTATCCCAGGCAGATGCTGTAACTGAAATGTGCCCATGAAGGACAGGATGTCCAGTGCCATGCAGCAGATATCCTTTGCATGCCTGTTCCCATTGCGTCGAGGAAGACCAGACACCACCATGTATGCGTCCCCAATCGTCTCCACCTGAAAGAGATACATACATATCACTTGGAATTCCAGGACTACTAAGTACAATAGTGAACAAAACACACTGTTCATTTGTCTTAAATACCTTATAGACATCATGATTGTCAAGGATGCTGTCAAAGTTTTTGTAGATGTCATTGAGCATGTCCACCACTTCCATGGGTGTACTGAAGTGGCACAGTGTGGTGAAACCCACAATATCACTGAAGTAAATGGTAACCTCGTCAAAGAGCTCAGGTTCCACTTTTCCTGTTTCCTTTAGAGAGCGCACAACAGGCCTGAAGCATTGAGAGTTAATGATTTGATTAATTAGCTGGCAGTAATTACATTAAAGTCTACACAATTTTGTCTAAATAACAATAAAACACTAAACAAAAATGTATAATTATTTAAAGATTAGGCTACATTTAACTAAATTGAGCAGCAGATGACAGCAATGGTAATCTAAATGTAAAAATATGGAAAACGAGTATGTACAATTTAAAAAATCACCAATGCTGGCCAATAACCAATATGTTACTGATATATTGTGCATCTCTAATAAGACTCTGCAGTGTTTTTCTGTTTGTTGTGTTCAGACCCTGGCAGAAGCATGAAGTTCAGGCAGTCCGCTCTGTCTCTCTCAGCCTTGTACAGAGCTGTGCGTTCCTCAACCAGCCGCTCCAGGTTACGGGAATACATCTGCAGCCGGCGGATCAGGTTCTCCATGTAGCTCTCATGTTCCTGGTTGTCCTGACTATTCAAAATCAAATCAGGAAATCATTTATTAGAGAGAGAATTATTATTTAATGGGAGTTTTAGATGGTCCTCATACAGTCTAATGGTCTAATGTGTTTATTGCATGTTCTATGTGGTTACAATCTCTGTACGATTTTTCACCGGTTGAACAAAAGCATATAAAGATGACCTGACAATCTTCCATAGAGTGTTTTCTATCTTTTTGAAGTCTGGTCTTCTGTCTGGGTCTTCGTCCCAACAATTTTTGATCAACATGCACACCTGGAGAAACAGATTACTGAGAACCAAGTAATATGGGACCGATTGTTACCTGACTTAGCTCGAAAAACTTAGATGACATGCATATCTTTTATCAACATCAAACTTTATATAGTATAAAGGAAAATGGGTAACACTTCACAATAAGTTTTTCATTTAATAGTTAACCACATTAGTTAGCATGAAGTAAGAATGAACAATACTTCTATAACATTAAAAAAAATCTTAATCAATGTTAATCTCAACATTTACTAACACATTTTTAAGATGAAACATTGTATTTGTTAACATGAGTTAATGCACTGCGAACTAACATGAACATATTTAATTAGCTAACATAAACAAAGGTTAATAAATGCTGTAAAAATATATTGCTTATTGTTAATGTTAGCTGATGCATTAACTAATGTTAACAAATAAGACCTTATTGTAAAGTGTAAAGTATCCAACCATTTTTAAACACGGTAACCCATCAACTAATTCATCTAACTAATTTATTGGTTCTGTGGTGGGAGAAAATTAATTTCTAAAAGCACAAATATTCCAAGCAAGCTTTCAAATAATATAAGATCATAAAAGCTGAATGCTTATGGCACATTTCCAACTGCAGGCTATTATATGTCAACTACCTGTATGTTTTGGCTGCTTTGCATAACTATTTGGCTGCCATTAGTACAAATAACAATTTGTGTATGCATAGATACACACATACACACCTCTTGTTCTCTTTCACTGGTGTTCTCAAAGTTTAGATCAGGTCTGAAGAAAGAGGATGTCATACTAGGGAATTGCACTCTGGCCAGTTTCTCTAGAAAAAAAAAAAAGTGGATCAGTAAAAGGAATTATAATAATTTCCAAATCTATCTGAATTTCATCTGTTAAAAATACACTACCAGTCAAAAGGAACAAAACTTAAATATTAAAAAAACACTGTGCTCGCGAAAAATGACAAAAGTTTTTCTTGTTTCATTCAGTATCCTTTCAGCTCACAAGCTCCAAAAAAAATGATTCTCGGTTCCATGAGTCAGTGAGTCCTTGACTCGAGAACTGTCCCTGTCGTGAACGTATTGTTCAGAGAGGTTTTGCGAACCGAGTCAATTGATTCACTGAAAAGAGCAGACTCAAATAAACGATTCTTTGGTATAATAGCTGCTGGTATTTGGAATTCTATTACAAAACACTGCGTCAGTAATATACTATTATTACGTATAATACTGCCCACACTACTGTTTGGACTGCTGAGCATCAGTCTGGTAAAGTTCAGTTCAGGAGAAAAATAGAGACATCAGTCTTGATATTTCCTATCTGATCTTTGGATATCTGATCCATCTACTGCATCATTAGCAGATATATCAGAGCATTGATATTTGCTAGTGATATTTGATCTTTGGGAAAATGCCAAATTGTTAATCCATTGAATCTGTTTTGTTTCACTGTGAAACTGAAATTGCCGAGAAATGTTCTCTGTCACCTAGGCTTCTTCATGCAATGACACCACTTGAAAAGACAGTACAGTAAGGGCAACCTGAATGTAACAGCATTCAGAAGGAGCCCATCTATAGATCCCTCCAGAAGATATAAAGTTGGAGGAAACGAGAGGCTCTGAGGACTCTCTTGTTGAACTGGAAATATTGGAAGATTTCTCCATTGCAACAGAACCACTGATGATTCAGGTAGAGGAGCCTGAATACCAAACTCCACTTGCTGGAGTGAAACTATTTCCACATTCTTCAACCACAGCAGAAAAGCCATGGTTGATTCAGGTGGCTCCTCAACATCCTCTACCTGATGATGGGGAAATATGGCCATTTTTCTGTGCTGTGGCAGAACCATTTCTGGTTCAGTTTGAGGAACCTGAACAGCAAACTCCACCTGATGAGGTGAAAAAATGACCATGTTCCTCTCCAACAGTAGCTCAACCACTGATGGTCCAGGAAGCACCTCAACATCTTTCTCTACCTGTTGAGGAGGAAATACTGCCATCTCTGTCCACTGTAAATGAACCGTTGACAATTCAGGTGGCACCTGATAATGTGGAGCAAGAGTGTCTACTTGAAAGACGAAGGAGTAGAAGGACAGAGCAGGAGAGAAAGACAGACCCTTCAACTATAAAATGTCCAGATGCAAGTCCACCACCAGCAAAGGCAAACCTTGCTTGGATGGGCACCAGCAGTGCACACAATACCAAGACAGAGGAAGAGACAATAAAGAAGGAAAGAGAGGTTGAAGATAGAAGATACAAAGACAGAGCAGGCAGCAAATATTATTTCACCACCGGCAAAGGGAAAAATGAGAGACATACAGGAGCCTGAATGCAGCAGCAAAATCAGCCGAAAGAAGGGATTTCTTTTCATTCATTAAATGGCAGAGAAAAAGGTTGCTGCAGAGAAAGAGAAGATGAAAATCAGAAAAGAGGAGAAAATACAAAGGAAGTTACTGTACAAATAATATGTCAATGTTCCATCTATGAAACACCTGCTCATCAACAAACACAACAGGTTCAATAAGTCATATAGAACCTAGAGGATGGTCAATGTTAGACAGGTGGTGGACGACAAAAAAAGAAAAAGAATATAACACGAATGTGCTGAGAGAGACAAGAAAGATCAGTCCCTCCAGGAAAAATCACAATATAAATCAAGATCCTTGTCCAAATGTTGTTCATGCCTTACTTAATATGTCCTGCCGCTGTCTTACATTGAAAAGAGAAAAAACATCAACATTCAGATAACTGAAGCAAATTAAAAATAAAAACTTTTTCTAAAATATTTCTGCTTTCAAATATTTAATCTGTAGACAAAAATAAAATCTCTTATCTAATTGTAGGTCTGTGGGGCGTATGTAATTGCGCATGATAATATTTTAATTCATAATTATATTTCATGTAAGTTTGTATAATTTGCACCATATTTTTCATAAAACAACAATTTTTGGATTACTAAATTCCAAATTTTAATCTTTATAATGCAAATATAAAACATTTTGGCAACTTTAAAGCTTCATTCCCTATTCATTGTAATTGCATGAATAAGAGCTACCAGCATATTATTCCAAAAAAATTAATTGTTTGTGTGAGTAAATGATTTAGTTCAGAATTTTCATTTTTGACTTAACTATCCTTTTAAAATTAAACATGGCATGTAGCATAAACAAATGCATGCATGATGGGAAATTACCAGTAGGTGTCACCGGTGAATGTGTATTTTTATGCGGCTTTCTATAAATCTTTCTCTCACCAGTACGATCAGAGCAGGCGCTTGTATAGAATGTGCACTTTCTCATCATGATTTCCTGTGAAATGATAGCAAAACTGTACACGTCTCCTTTCTGAGAGATCCCCTGCTTCCTCAAGTGTTCAGGGGCCGTCCACAGATCTGAGACAAGCGGAAACACAAATGGTTAACCAAATAACTATTGCTTAAAATAACAGTGTAGGAATAACTGAGATTCTTTTCCATGATAAAAATAAACCACCCTTTCACCTTTACTGGGAGGGAGAATAGTATTGAAGCCAAAGTCTGCAATCTTCACAACCATACGGTTGTCAACCACGCAGTTAGTCGATTTAAGACGCCCGTGGACTGCAATGTTGCTTGCATGGAGATAAGACATGCCCTGCAGAGGGCAAAGAGTTTATGCGGAAACCTAGGTTAGTACAGTACATATAGATAACTAGTCATATATTTTATAGCCTATATTAAACCATCTATGCAGGCATAGCTACATGCAAAGTATATACGTACGCAAATACATTTTAAATTTAATGGAATAGTTCGCCCAAAAATGAACATTTTCTGAAAATAATGCACAATCAACACGACTCAAGTCCATCAATTAATGTTTTGTGAAGCAAAACCTGCATGTCTGTAAAAAACATTAAAATGATCATATAGGGCGTTTTAACTTTAAAACGTTTATAATCCATAATAATGCTTCCTTCATTGAAAAGGTCCATCCCCTGTTGTCCTTTCAAAATCAATGCCCACCAACATATTTGTTTAGATCTGTTTTCAATAGTAAACCGTGCTTGATCTGTGCATATTTCTGTCCTGATTCAGATGAGATTACTTTTCACTGGAGAGAGCAATATTATGGATAGAGTGCTTGTGGATTCTCTCATTCTGAAGGCACCCATTCACATGTCTGATGAAGAAACAAACTCATCTACATCTTGGACGGCCTGAGGGTGAGTACATTTTCAGCAAATTTTCGTTTTTGGGTGAACTATTCCTTTAACCAGTTTCTCTAGGCATAGCTATGCATCAATCAATCAATAAATCTGAATTGTAAAAATGCTAAATTAAGTTATAAACACCTGTATCATTCCATTACCTTTGCAATGTCATACATGACAGAGATCTTAAACTGCCAGTCCATGAAGGTCTCTTCTGGGTATGAAATCTTATCATTGAGCGCATACTAAAAGAATAAATAAAAACATATTATAGTGTTTGTCTACTAAATCAGAATTTAAGATACCTTTATTTTCATTATATGAGGCTCATTGTAATACTCACTCTAAGGGATCCTCTCTCTCCATATTCAAACACGCCAAAATACTCATTGTCAAATTTGACTGTCCCATAAAATTTGGTCAGGTTGTAATAATCAATTTTCAATAGCTGAAATGGAAGTGGCATTATGACATCGGTTGTGAACAACAGAAAGTTAATTTATTTATTTTTTCATCTTAAAATGATTCAGTGTCAGTGTTTTGTTATTCAGTGAAGAGAATGAAGTCCCAGTACCGCGTTGAGCTCTATCCTCTGTCTTTCAGTGAAGCTTCCATCTGTAAGCCTTAATTCCTTAAGGATAACAATCTATAAAGAAACAACCTTGTTACAAAAACTCAGTGAAAACAGTGAAAAAAAGTAATGGAATAATTTGAGATAAAAGTGAGAATTTTTACAGTACCTTTTTATCATAGCGTGCACGGCGTAGGATGTAGCTACTATTTTGTGTAGAGTCTTCCTCAATCTAATGACAAGAGATAATTAAACATGTAACATTGTAAAAACATTTCATTTTTAATAACAATTTAGTATAAAAGTAAATGATAAACTTTGATGCCAGTGCATTACCTTCAGACTGATCATATTCCACTCATTCGACTCTAAAGGCATAATGAGCTCGGAGGAAATATGAGACCATCTTTTTTGCATGTGACGGTAATGTCTATTTTGCCTTTAAAATATATACATAAACAATAGTAAATATCTTGCTACATACAATTTCATAGAATACTTGTTTTTTTTTGAAGTATCGCTCTAACCAGTAAAAGATGAAGGCAAGTGTACCCATGATCCCCACAACAGCAGTACACAATACTATGACAATGATGTCGGCTTGGAAGTCTAAATAAATAAATCATGATTTTACATAAACAGCATAGTACATTTATTTCATAATATACAATAAAGCTTGATGCTTGAACTAAACAGTATGATTTTGACAAATGATGGAATCCTCTATACCTGTGGGATCTGGCTGGTCTTCAGGCAGACGGAGATGAGGCCAAATGAAGGAAGGATTGCTGTCCTTTAGCTGTGTGTGGTTGGTGGATGTGTTGAACTCATAAAGAATCTTGTACTAAAGTGCAAAAGAAGTCAGTTTGAATGAATAATCCCTCCACAGTTCCACAGATAGAGTGATATGTCTGAAATCTGTGGCATACCTCATTGTTGTTGTTAGTGTAGATCAAAGAAAATATGAGATCCCTGTCACCATATTCATCCAGCTGATAATCTCCAGCTATACCTGTGGTATGGGTTTTTCAGATTTGTAGTATCCTGTGGATCTACCAAAGCAAGTCCAATATTATGAGAAATGACCGAAGCTTTTTACCTTTGAAAGACACATTTCTGAAGTAGTTCATGCTGACAGACTCCATATCCTGAATTTCTGAGGACGGCATCTTCCAGATGGTCCTCATCACCTGTTTGAACAGCAGCACCGCATCATGATACGCTGCAATATAATCATTCATCTGTGCACAGAACAGTGAGAAGATGAGAATTAGTACTTCTAGATCCATAACAGCGAAACATCAGTATGTGAATGTGAAAAAAGTGCAGTTACACTTTAGAAAATGACCAAACTAACACGCAAGAAGACCACATTTAAAACTGTCCTGCAAACTCTGCCTCTATCATTTATATTATATAACATTATATTAATTTTAAAAGTCTATCATAAAAATATAAATTATTTCATTTTAAAACTATGACTACCTAAACAAAGAGCAAAAAAAACAAAAACAATGTCGATATTTCTTGTGTGAAGACGTTCTGACTGTTTGTACAGTTGTGGGCACAATTATGCAACCAGTGTGAAAATCCAATCATGTAGCGTTTACAGTTCGCAAGGTTTTTTAAAGTCTCAACCCGGCTTCCTTTATTCTAAAAAAACAGTAAAAAAGTAATAGTACTACAATTTAAAATAACTGCTTTCTATTTTTAATATATTTAAAAATATGTTTAAAAATGTTACATTCATTCCTGTGATGGCAAAGCGGAGTTATTCCATTACTCCAGTCTTCAGTGTCACATGATCCTTTAGAAATCATTCTAATATGCTGATATGGTGCTCCAAAAACATTTCTTATTATTACCAATGTTGAGAGCAATTGTAATTCTGAATCTTTTTGTGAAATCTGTGGTACACATCAGGATTCTTCGATTTTGATTAATAAAAGTTAAAAAGAAGAGCATTTATTTGAAATAGAAATCTTTTTAACATTTTAAGTCTTTATTATCACTTTTGATCAATTTAATGGATCCTTGCTAACAGTATTAATTTAAAAAAAAAACATACTGACCCCAAACTTTTGAATGATAGTGTATTATAAATGTACTGTATTTACTGATTGATATTTAAATGTGTGTATTTACCATACACTACATGGACAAAAGTCCAAGCACAGCGCCATGCAGTCTGCATTTCCACACGTTTGTGAAAAAATAGTTTTTTCTGAAGAGCTCAGTGAACTTTTGAAACAAGTCAGTTCATGAAATTTCATCCCTGCTCTATATTCCTCAGTCAACTGTAAGTGGTATTACTGGAAAGTAGAAGCGTTTAGGAACAGCAGCAAGAAGTGGAAGATCATGAAGTCACAGAGCAAGGTCACCGAGTGCTTGCTTCTGCTGATTCCATCGCTGTACCAAAATTCCACTGACATTAACAAAAACTGTGCAGATGGAGCTTCATGGAATGGGTATCCATGGCTGTATGCAAGCCTCACATCACCAAGTACAGTGCCAAGTGTCAGATGGAGTAGAGTAAAGCACACTGCCACTGGACTCACTGGACTCAAAATCATGTGGAAAGCCTTCCCAGAAGAGTGGAAGATGTTATAGCCGCAACAAGGGACCAACTCCATATCTATGTATTTAGAATGCAATGTGGGTGTAATGGTCAAGCCAGTACTTTTGTCCATATAGTGTATGTAAACGGCAAGTTAAGAAATAAATATAACAAGGCAAAAGTGATTTCTGGGACAGAATGAATGGTGATTGAGATTCTGTTTGAGATTTCAGAATAAGTTTTGACCTGTCAGGATATAAATAGGAGATAAATAAAAACTTTACCCACCGTGTTGTTACCAGAAGTGTCAATGGTGTATTGTCTTGTGTTGGGCATTGTTAGCACCAGGACATTTTTCATAGCATCATTAGATGTCTCATTATAATATCTGTCGCTGTGAAAGAAAGTTGGTATTGTTTCTGAATTTTCAGTCTTTGTAGACTTTTTAAATTAGGCTTTTTGAGATCAGCACAGTTATATTACTCACTTAGCATGGTTATCCATGCACATTTAGTCATGAACAGTAGCTATGACATACATTACTAGCTCTCTAGATTAAAGAAAGCAAGAGTTGACTGACTTGTAAAGGTCAATCAGAAGAAAAGCGATTTCATTATCAGAGTCCATAGTGCCGTTCTTCAGATCCATGATGTCATCAGGTGTTCCACATAAAATGACCACTGTAAAACAGAAACCAAGTAAACAGAAATAAATAAATAAATAATAAACAAAAATTGCACTGCAACTTATCAGACTGTTGGAAGATTTTTGACCAGAGACACACATTAAGGCATACATTACCATAAGTAAAACATTTACAAACTAAGGTTGTGTTTCCTTAGTTTTCAAATAAAATAAGTTCTCACAGTTACTCTCCCGGCCATGGCTTCCAAGAGCCTTACTGAGGTCATCCTCTTTTCGCAGAATCACGATTTTCTCTAAACTACGGGAAAAGTTGCCTGAAGCCACCTCAAGTGCATTTATGTACCTACAGACAAGACCCAAAATTATACAGAGAACCATATGGGAATATCTCTTCTGTTGTTGAAAACTACTAATGTACAGTCACTACATACGCACCAAAAACAGTCCTCTGTGTTATTCTGTTTCTTGTATATGTACGCTGTTTTCCATTCAGGCTTGATATCATCTGTGACATCCCAAAAGTGAAAGAAGAAGCTGGAGATTTTTCTTGCTGGAGGCAGAAGTCGAGTCAGATCTCTCTTGAAGTCACAAGACAATCCAAAGCTTCCGGCTGAGATGATGGGCATGTTGAGGTTCAGACCAATCTCCAGACTACAAAAGTGGTCACACACAAATCACAAGTTCTTCAAGCTACAGTAAACTCAGTTTCAGATGGCACGGAAATTGAACAAAGTTTTTGCTTTATGATCGTTTTCTAATCTTACACTAACTTTCAGTCATTAAATAGCATATTTTTAATTTTTTTAGTTTAGTTGGTCAACAGTACCTGCTTTCTAAGTAGTAATCTACTACTCTAAATGGTTTGATTTAATAGCTTAATCCATAACTCATATCATAACACTTAAATGGATGTTATTGAAAATGTATTATTTAAATCTATATAAATTAAACTCCTTGAACTTAAGATTGCTTTTTTGACGAACTTAAGTAAAGTTTTATATGTCATTTCAAAATTACTTATATTGTTTTTGAAATAGGGTTAAAGTGTAACTGCTAAATGTACTGAATGCATTTATGGTAAACTTAAATATACTTTAATGTCACTTCTATTGAAACATTCATCGTGTATTTAAATAGCTGCAATTTAGTATATTTAAAATATATTAACTTTTAAACTTAATATTGAATAACACTACAGTTTAAAATTATAATCCTGTGGTTTAGTTGGTAACAAGACAATCAAATACTTCTTTAAAGAACAAAAGATTATTAAAACATAATATTTAATGTATAATGTACATACATTTTAATTGGAAACTATAACAACAAAAGTGCAATTTTGAAAAGTGCGAGTGTTGCAAAACTCATTAAAGTGGACTTTTAGTTAATTTATATTATCTGCAAGTCCAGTTTTAAAAAAAATATATACTTTTAAGATTCAAAATACCAACAAGTGCATAAAGTTAATAAAATAATAAAAAGTTAATCAAATTGATAATAAGATTATAAAAATATATCAGATATTAGAATAAAAATTAACTTTTCACTAAGAAATGATTTCTCTAAGGATTTAGGCAGACCTAAGGATCTTCTGAGGATCTACAGCAAGATCTAAAGCAAGAAACCAAGGAAATACAGACAAATACAGTAAAATCTAACATACTCAGCCATTTGGAAAGTGGCGTAAGTGCAGGTTGGTCCCAGCAAAGCACATCCCTCCTCCCCTGCATTCTAGAAAGAAATCACAACGATCAGTGTGAAGACACTTTATATAGTTTCTATAAAGTATGTCAAAGGAATTAAGAAGACCAGAACTGACCGCAAGATCATTTAAAATTTCAACCCCCTCACAGGTGCTACTGGCGCAGCCTTTTTTCAAGTAGTAAATGGTTTTAAACCCTCTGAATTTTACCTCTAATTGGGGATTCACCTCTAGAAAAAAAGGTGGAAAAAGAAAGAAATTAGATTAAAACTATAATACCAATTTAGAATTAACATGATTATTTCAAACTGAACTACATTTCATATTTAAACAATAGTAGTTGTCATAAAATTTTATGTTTCTTTTGTTTAACATAATTAGGCTATGACTTTGCAAGACTGTAATTTATGGCAAGCCATTTTAGCTTAAAATATTCCCAGTCTTACTCGTTGTAATCGCATTTTTACTATACAATTCAATTAAAAAGCTCTACAATTAAATTCTTAGTAACAATTCCAATTAGAGAGCTCTCTAATTAAATGTTTTACTAGTAACAATTCTGATTAGAGAGCTCTCTAATTTAATTCTTACTAGTAAAAATGCAATTACAGAGCTCTATAATTCATTTTTATACTAGTAAAAAACCACATTAAAGATATGTTTAATTGCAGAGCTCTGTAATTGAATTAAAGAGATCTCTAATTCAGTCATTACAGTAACAATTGAATTAGAGAGCTCTCTGATTTGAATTATTACTAGTAAAAATGTATTTAGAGAGCTCTCGAATTGTAATTATTACTAGTAAAAATTCTGTTGTAGAGCTCTGTAATTAAAAATGAATGGAAGTCAATGGAGACATATGACTAGTAAAAATTCATTTGTAGAGCTCTTTAATTGGAATTGTTACTAGTAAGAATTTAATTAGAGAGCTCTGTAATGAACTGTTACTAGTAAGAATTTAATTGTAGAGCTCTCTAATTGAATTGTTACTAGTAAAAATGCAATTACGAGGAGTAACTCTGGGACTATTTTAAGATAAAATGACTTGCCATATGTCTCCATTGGCTTTTTAATTTGCTCTACAACTGAATTTTTACTAGTAAGAATTACTATTTAATTCGTACTAGTAACTATTCCAATTAGAGAGCTCTCTAAGTCAATTTTACTAGTAACAATTCCAATTAGAGAGCTCTCTAATAAAATTTTTATTAGTAACAATTCTGATTAGAGAGCTAATCTGCAATTACAGAGCTCTGTAATTAAATTTTTACTAGTAAAATACCATTAGATAAATGTTTAATTGCAGAGCTCTGTAACTGAATTAAAAAGCTCTCTAATTCAGTTCTTACTAGTAAGAATTGATATTGTAGAGCTCTCTAATTGAATGCAATTTCAGAGCTCTCTAATTCGGTTAGAGAGTTCACTAATTCAATTGTTACTAGTACAAATTGCATTAAAATTTGAATTAGAGAGCTCTCTAATTCAAATTTTAATGCAATTTGTACTAGTAACAATTGAATTAGAGAGCTCTCTAATGATAATTTTTACTAGTAAGAGCTGAATTGTAGAGCTCTCTAATTCAGTTTTTACTAGTAAGAATGCAATTGCAGAGCTCTAATTGTAATTGTATTTTAAGCTAAAAAGGCTTGCCATAGTAATTTAAATAGTCTCTCTTCATATTTTGCCAAGTTAGGATCATACTTTACCATCTTCAGAGATCTCAGAATCATTTCCAACAGCTCTCAGCACCACCGGCTTTACAAAATTGATACTCCAGGGCGACACATCGTCATCCAATAAAATAACATTCATCAGAAGTGTTCCATTAAAGCAAGACTCTTTCATAAAGTGACTTTTCTTTAGTAGTGTCCATGATAGACATGCAAATAACCAAATATGGTAATCCATATTCAAATGTTAAGAAGGCGAAACGACAAAAAATAAAGTCTCTCGGCCTTTGAGGTCAGCAAAATATTTACTTCGAATTGATTTTCATTGAAACGTGTTTGTAGTTGTTCAGCTATTTTCTGAGTTAAATCCAGCAGACTTCATCATTTATATTCCAAGAATGGAAAATGTAGAAGAAAAACAATAAAGACTTTTATCCAATCTAGCCTTTTGTCCTAGACAGGCTCGCTTTCACACTGATCACTCTGCTCTCACCTGAGTGTGTTAATGAACAACATAGTCAGTAGTCGTGTCTCAAAACCTAGTGTGCTGCCTACATAGACAGCATTTATGGGCACATTTCCAGCCAGACAGCTTTTTTTTTGCTGTCTATATAGCTAGTTCACAAGGCTAGCTCACACAGTGACTGTCAGTAAGAGTGAAAGTTTAGGCCTCATTAATGCTCTCATAGAGAAGCTTTTATATACATATATGAATCTATCTGTAAGTAATCAAATTTTGTCAAAGCAACTGAAGCAGAAGCTCTAAGGGTCTATTGAACACTATTGTGCAGAGGACGGTGAGAAGGAGTGAAGGACAAAGGTTGAGTCATAAAACCATTGTCCCGTGATAAATGGATGCATCATAAAAGCAATCAGAATGAAGCACCAGTGTTTGTTTTCCCAGCTGAGAGCAGGAAAATACTTAAATTACTCTCTGATGCATGTTATGATTTGTTGTGCTTAAGTTTATTATTTGCATGTTTTATATATTTAATATATTATATACAATATATTATTAATGCAATTGTAAAGGTTAATTTATGCCCGGATTGGTATTTGTGGTGGGTGATATCTAAAATGTGTGTTGACTTTCACTTAAGGCAGCTAAACACGCCCTGAATAAAAATAAATCAATAAAAATTACAAAGACCACTTATGATAACTTTACTTTTTTTGTTAAAGTTTCTTGAATGTGCCAAATCATTGTTGTGTGCTTATACACGTCCTTGCCAACACGTTTATGTACATGGTGCTTCCCTCAATAATGATTTACATATAAAACCAATACGCATATACTTTCTGGTTCCGATTCATTTACGACCTTCCTGAGAAAACACTATGCGAAGTAAATTCTTTTGTAATATGGGCTGACGGGCAGAGGACCGTCGCCAAACATCATAAGTCATAGCCTATTATCTATCTTTTTTGTTTTCCCTGGTCTGCTGATCTTTAGCCAAACTGCACTAAATACAAGCCGTCGTGGATTGTTATAAGGTGAATAAAGAAGTGAGCTTGTTTCTTTGCTAGAAGAATTATTATCGAATTGCACATAACTAGTTGTGGTTTAATGAGCTAAGGGTGCAATATAACATGTATATAAAAGTGCGAAAATGGGTTAAAATAAAAGGACGACTATCCTTTTGTAGGTACGTAGTTTTCCGTAGGCTTTTACAACCAACATTGGGTTTTATGACCAGTATGCCAACTCTAATGGTCATAACACATGCGGCTCGCTCCCTTTCCACCAATAGATGCCACTACAGTACATCTTAACACATCTACACTCTTAAAAATAAAGGTGCTTCACGATGCCATAGAAGAACCTTTTTTTTCTAAATGGTTCCATAAAGAACCTTTAACATCTGAAGAACCTTTCTGTTTCACAAAAGGTTCTTCGTGACGAAAGAAGGTTCTTCAGATTACAAAAAAATAAAAAAGAGATGGTTCTTTAAAGAACATTTTGACTGAATGTTTCTTTGTGGAACCAAAAATGGTTCTTCTATGGCATCGCTTGAAGAACCTTTTGAAGCACCTTTATTTTTAAGTGTGTATGCTTTGACATTTTAAGTTTTTGACACTGGATAATACTGTATAATATGTGTATTTCTTTTTCTATGTTATGTATATTTCATATATATTTATATTTGTTGTTATACATATAATAATTCAAATTAATTCAATATATCATATTTATTTTAATTCCTGATTACGCATTTACTTTGGCAGTCTCCATATTTTCACAGTTGCATTTTATCTTTATAAGCACTTCATTTACATAACCTGTATGGAATTTTAAAATGTTTTTAAAAATCTGAAAACCTGAAAGTAGAATAAAGTCATAACTTAAATTTTGATATAAGAAAAAACACTGCATCATGTTCTTTCAGTTTTATTAGAATTATCATAAGAAGCATTGTTCTTGACAAAATGAACTACTGGGATTTGTAGCTTTCTTACAGAAAACTAGTATCAGTCCTATCAATCACAATTAAAGAAATGGAAGTTTACATTGATGTGAATTAATTTATTTTAGGAAATCGGTTTTACATAAATGACTTGATCATACACATCACAATGAACTCAAATGTCTATGTACATAAAGTGAAAATAAATACATTATTAATTACATATAAAGGACAAAATTTCAAACAAGGGAAACACTGCTGCTTTTTGTTTCACAGTTATGTTATGTTCTGCCAATGCTATATTAAAGCTCAGCTGACTTGCATCTCAAAACATTTTCCAACCAGACTTCTCACCAACTTCCTGTTGCTTATTTGCCAGACCGGATAAAACAACAGTTGCATAACCCTAATTGCTATTCCATCCCTATCCTACTAACACACAACACCATTTTACGCCAACATGAGCACCTCAAGTTAAACCCCTTCCTTTATCCCTCCCTCTCTGCATTTATTCTTCTGTTGGGCTCTGAATGTGTGAGCTAGGAGCTGATAACTTGCCCAGACCAGGTCTCGTGCTTCCTTCCGGAAGACAGGTTTGTGATGACCACCTCAACGGCTTGGAACTTTATGTTCTTGGGAGGAACAGGACACACTTTGTAGGTCACCTCATCCCCCTCCATTGGCACATATTCCCCCTCAATACTTAAAAGAAAGAGTATAATAATATAATATAATACGTAATAAAAATTCTCTATATAATATTTTAAAAACAATTTTTATATTTTTACACTTACTCTGAGATGTGAACAAACATGTCTTCTCCTCCATGGGAGGGGCGAATGAAACCATGACCTTGTGACCTTGAGAAGTTCTTACAAATGCCTTTGAAGACAGGTCCAGACTTGGCTCTTACGGATCTGACAAAATACCAGGTAAAGAGGCTCTAGATCAACTTATAACACTTCTTTTGTTAATAGAAGCGCAAAACATCCTTTATGTTTGTTGAAAATTAACACCAACAATACTGGTTCATCGTTTCTACAGGAAGATTGCCAATAGTTTTTACCAATGCATCTATTGTCTATGCCATTTTACAATAAAATAACAATTATTTTTATTATATGTATATATTTCAGCATCCATTAGTTAATATGCATATTTTAAACATTATGCATATTTACTATATATCTATATAGGGCGTTCCTGTAGCCATACCAGGTACAGTCTCATGGTCTCAACCAATCAGATTTAGAACCAGAATGAACCTGTTGTATAAATAAAATAATATATATATATATATATATATTAGTAGTCACATTGAAGTGGATTCAAAAAAGTCAAGGTGTTCTAAGACAGAAACACATTTTTGGTGTTTTTAGGACCAACTGAGAATGAAAGGTTTTGATCCCACTTCAAATTGGACTAGTGTGTGCGTTGTATATATATATATATATATAATATATATATATATAAAAAATCAGTATAAAATTGCAGTCTTGGACACAAATGACTCTTTTTGTTTATGTTTCATTATTTATTCATTTTATTTTTATTTATTTGCTCTGATATGTCTTAAATTGCTATGTCTTTTTCACTCTCTTTGGCACATATTGGTATCTCCAATACTGAAGAACAAAGCAGAAAATTGTATCAATATCAATATCTGGAAGAAAAAAACGCATCAGCTACTGTAAAGTCAGACAAAATATTAAAAAGAAGTCCAAATTCTTGTATCACATTTACACGCATGTACTCACGCTGAATAGGTGCGTGTGCGTTTGGTTGGCAGTGGACTAGGAGGTTCCCCTGTTTGGGGCGGTTTCCTCTCCAAGACATTACTGCCCTCTCTCAGGAAAGGCAATGAAAGTGAGACAGGTGTATGTGGGCAGTGCGGCTTTCGATGAGATGTAGACGTGCTGTCTGAATCAGCCATTGGTGTGATCTTCACTGGAGATGAGATGAGGCCTCTGTGGTTTGAAAAAATGGTTTTGAAAAACCCAAACAAACAAAAACATTTGAATTATATTTGATATGAAACATTAAAAAGTTGCCTTGAAATATCCACCCTGCCTGACTTGATCTGCTTTTACTGAGGAGACGCTTTTTGTGTTGTGTTGATCTCTCTGCACTCAAATCTGGATGCAGCAGCTGCATCAGGACCACATCCGAGCTTCTTACTAGAGGCGCCTGTTTTTCCCTCTCATTGTTTTCCAATGCGCCAAGGGTTTCTTCCCTGTAGTCTAAGAAAGCCTTATCGACAGTGACTGTGTTTAAACGGTGAGTACGTGTGTTTTATTATCATATTATCAACCTGCGCTCCACAATGATGGTTGTTGACAAGCGTAGTCCACAGTATGCGACACCATTACAGTAAATCAACGGTAATATATACGGACAGGAAAATATAATAGGACAACGATGGAATTCTTACCGTAATGTCTGCCGGTTGATATCTCTTGCGCTGCGGATACAAATATTTCTACATAGCTACATTAGAATCCGGTATTAAATGCTTGAGTACTATCATTCGTGGTCCACATATTCAATTCAAGGGACCCCTACGTATCACACAATAAATGAGGTTACCGGAGGAGAGGGAGGGACACCCCATCAAAATTGCACGCGAGAGACGCGGCGCAACGCGACGCGAGAAAACAAAAACGCTCCAATTATAATCAACGACACTACCCTGCTGCAAGCGACAGAATCCTGACGTCAGTCTACAGTCGACCAATCAGAGCGCCCATAATGTAATCCAGGCGAGTTCAAGCATAGACATATAATATACTTTGTCTAGGAGTTCAAGGTTTTGACGCGACGCAGTGTAGATGCGGTGCTTGTTAATCATGTTTAAAATACTGTAATAGAGAAGAATTTAACTGCATATAATAAGTACGTAACTACATATTGTGCACCTCAGGGGATTTCAAACTGGGGTCAGGTGACCACCAGGCGTCCCCAAGGGAGAGGGTGTAAACAATATACAAAAATAAACAATAAATAATTAAACTAAATAAAAATGATTTAAATAATTCAAACAGTTCAGTACTATAGTGAGTAGAAAACAGTGCTAAAATAGGAACTAAATATTTTCCGAATAATATTTTACACATTTATAATATTTTTTTTACAGTATACATTTAATCTTTATACACACACAAAGAGACTTATTTAAAATGACTTTTATTTTATAATCCACTGTGAACAATCAGCATTCATTTCCTCAATAACGGGAAAAAAGCATGAAAATAATGGGAGTTATAATCAAGAGGATGTGTTTGTGGGGTGTTGCAAGCAGCACGAAAACCATTATTCCTTTCACAGAGCTAAAAATACATCCCAGGCTGTATTATTATTTTTTTTTACATTTACTGCACTGCTAGATTCATATAAAAGTAAAAAAGTTCTCTGATTATGATGATGTGTCGAGTCAGACAAAGTTCTAGTCATTTACCCTGCTTGGCATCTTGAAAGCAGTTGCTATAGTCTGCTGATCAGAGTGACTGACATCACTGCTTTGACATGGGTATGGCTCGGTTTGAAAGGGGGGAAAAATACAACCCTACAAAAAAGGGCACTCAAATATTACAGGAAAAGTGCTCAAGAGATTGGAGGTCTGATTACTGATCCATTACTCAATAACGCATCCAAAACACTTAAGATAATGCACATTGGAGATTCTTTGCACATGTTTGTAAATAAGCATTCCGTTTAAAACGTTTATAAACTTGACCTGTGGTGCACTCAGTACCAGACACTTTTGATAGTGGTGGTGTGATGTCAAGATCTGCCAGGGTCTTGAAGAACAGGCATAGACATGTCACTCTGACTCACAGTAAGAATAGCTAAATGAACAATAACCGGTCAAGTTTCAAGCTTGCGTGAATAAGAACAATTATTATGAATGGTTGATCATCTCTGCTAACAGAATCATGTGAAGTAAAAGAATCCATTAATAAAGCTGATTACAGGACAGAAAATTCACAAGCAGCTCTCATTACAGTTCAGTGTCATATTACAAACAGCAGAAATGAATAATCAGCAGTTGCCTGAACACAGATATTTGGATGATTTTATGAATTAAAACTCCCACTAACAAGCATGCGCCTACCATTTTTTGTAGGCTAACTTTTTGTTTTTTTTAATGAACCATTCTGTAATACACACTGACCCAGCTTGTAATTTATAAGCATTACAGTTGCAAAACATAATACCTTTTATCTGCTCTGCAATGTATTATATAGCTTTGAACAGTATTGACATGACTCGTCTATGCAACAGTTTTAAAATGTATTTTAGGTATTGTGTATAATTCAGTTCATAATTACATGAGTATTTAAACCTTTCATACACATACCATATCCTCCTGTTTGAAGCATAACCCCTTCCCCTCCCAAATATGTATATTTTTAGCCAATCGCGCTCATTTCTGCAGCTCCTTCATTCTGTTGAGGGCGGAGCCAGCCTGGAACCACTCAATCTGGGTTTCGTTGAAGGTGTGGTTCAACTCAATGGTTTCTGAGCTCCCATCACTGTGCTTGATGACGGCCTTTAGGGGCTAACGGAACAATAAAATAAAATTATAATGGAAATTACCGGAAATATTAGGAAAGGTAATTACCAAGCAAACATATTTTCATCTTTAAAGGGGTTCTATTATGTTTTTTCACTTTTTGAATTTTAGTCAGTGTGTAGTGTGTATGTTTGGGCATAAAAAAAAAAGAAAGATCTTCAAACTTACAAATCTCAAAGTCCACTCCAAAGGGAGATATTTTGTTTTTTAAAAATCCCTTTTCAAGAACTACAACAGACGGCTCGTTTGGACTACAGCGTTTGTTTTCCGAGTTTTGTGATATCACAAAGCGGCCCATTAGAATATCATTAAAATAATTCCCGCCTGCGGAAATTCGAATGGTGGTCATGGTTAGAGCGCTTGGTTGAGTGCATCAGAAAAGACGACGAGGAAGAAGAAGTGCTGCTATAGAGTCAAGTTTTCGCAAGTTATTACACATGCACCTGAATAATTATGTATGTAAATATGTATGTTACAATTGCTGACAGTACAATACTGGACAATAATGTAATCTGCAGAATTTACACTTCAATTATGAGACTACAGAGTGTTTCCCATACACTGAGTGCGGGTGTTTTTATATCACTGTATTTCTGAAGGAAACCGGCTGTCTTCAGAAAATTGGATGTCATTTTCATTTAATCTTGTATGTAATGTCTGATAAAGCAGTGTTTTTTTGAGCGGAGCGCTGCTTTGTGTACAGCCTTTACCAGGGAAACCTTGATCTCCACCAATCAGCGCTTCCTGGCCCTTTTTTGGGCAGAGAATGAGTTTGCATATATATGCCACCTGGGAAACACTGGATTATGGTATAAATAAATTCAACTGTATAACAGTTTCACTGCAATTCATGTTATAATGTTATAATTAAATAACAATAAAAATAATACATATGCACTTATCTGTACATAGTAAATGCAGTTATTTTTAAGCGGTTGTTAACATCCTATCTAAAACGTGATTTAGCCCAAAAAACAAAAAAACAAAAACAACAATAACGTTACTCTAATATGTCTTGCAATATCCGTGCAAGCAAAGGTTCTGTGCGATCCTCTTGTTCAATATTCTCTGGGTCTGAATCCGGCTCAAATTGATATGGCAATATTGATGCCATCCTTAACTATACCGGAGCACACGAAACTTGCTGCTTTGGCAAGGGACGGGGCGTACTGAAACAACCGTCAAGCTTTTCCTCATCACACACCTATCTGGGACCGCTAACATCACATCCCATTTCGTTTTCGAAGGGGGCCTTCATCAAACCCGGAACTACTGCAGCTGTTGTGCAGGCTGGGAGAAATTTATTGTAATGAAGTGTAAATTTGTAATAATGCTTTTTTCGACCACCAGCATGAAGCATTTCTAGTACATACCCCCAAACAAATGTTCAAGCTTTGTAAAAAGCATAATATACCCCTTTAGTACCTGTTCTTTTATTACTATAATTGTTACAAGTATTAATTAGTTTACTATGTCATGTCCATGTGACCATTAACAAACATAGCACGCTGACAGACGTGTGAAAATTAATTTCTAAGCTAAGGCCGTCTAAATATCAATATGAAATCAAAACTTTGAAATCTCTGACACGGTCATCAGACACCAGGGGCATATATAGTTTATACTATTTTAGCAAGAAGAAGGTCTTTTATAATAATTTTTGAAAAATGTCCACATTTAGAATCAAATACTGTTTTTGCTGTGAATCAAGTCTTTTGAGAAGCTTTATTTGCCATCTCATTGTATTTCACTCTTCTGTTTCGCCCCCATATGAACAAATACAGACATAAACTCGCTATTTCATTATCATCTTACTAAGCCATTATTATTAGAAATTTCAAATGATAACTGATATGTTTATGCATATTAGGCAAGTAGTCTGTTATATTGATATTGGATACACACAAGCCTCCGCATTTCATCTTACTTTTTGGTATAAAATTCAGCAACTGCACCACATTGCATATGTTTGCTCAGGTTGGCCTCTGAATACAATCACACCTTTTTACGAATTTTGTATAAGGTTCAATAACTATTCCACAGAAAAAAAAAGATAATTAGATTTTATTTTCTGAATATTATTTAATATGTCAGACTTTACAGAGTTAAAGTAAATATTTTAGGTCAAAAGGGGTTTGGCTGACAAAAAAAAAAAGTTTGGGAATCCCTGACTAACACAAACCAGGAAAGAGGTATATCAACTAGAATCATGAATTAACAGAATAATTCTTACCGTTCCAGGGGCAAGGCTCTTCAGCCCTACAATGGAGATTTTATCATCTGGGCAGATTTTGTCGTAATCAGCAGGGTTGGAGAAGGTGAGGGGCAGCAGGCCCTGTTTCTTCAAGTTAGTTTCTGTTGACAGACCAGACAGAAGAATTCAAATCAATTGCTAAATGACGCTTAGCGTTAAGGGGGAGGAATATTTCACACTCACCATGGATTCTAGCAAAGCTCTTCACAATAATGGCCCTCCCTCCTAAATGTCTGGGCTCCAGAGCAGCGTGCTCTCTGCTGGAACCCTCACCATAGTTTTCATCTCCCACAACTACCCATGAAACATTGTGCTTCTGCAAGTGGGATATTACAGGACATTCAGAAACCATTAAGAATATAAATGCTTACAGTAGGCAGAACAAATCATGATACGGTAGAGCTGCACGATTAACCGAATGCGATTATTATGCGCATCTTGTCAGTAAAGCCGGTTTCTTGTAATCGTAGTAATCTCCATCCCAGCGTTCAGATGGAGCAATTTTCTAACCCATAGCTTCTCAGTGAACTACGGTTCTGTATAGTAAATGCTGCTCCATCTGAAAGCAAGTGAAAATACATTTAATAACATGTTTTTACTCCAAACTAGGGATGCACCGATATGAAAATTTTGGGCCTCCGCTAACCGACTTATCTTAATTTTTGAAAGCCGATAACCGATATGTTTGCCGATAAATCTATATCCAAATTGTTAAATACTTTTTGAGAGCCTGATTACAAAAAGGTCTCATCATTAAAAGCCACATCCCAAACACTTCAACATAAGCAGCCTAGTTTGAACGGTGTACGTTTTAAAAATATTTTTACTTTCCCATTACCAAATTTAGTCATAAAACAAGTCTTACACTATAAAATAATGCTAATAAGCACAAGTCATTGGACATCATTACACGTGTAATGAATCAAAATGAATGCGCCACAGATCAATAAAACGGAATAGACTTTGCACGGACAATAATTAAATGATTTTAATTACTAAACCATATTGTTGATGAAAATAATAAGAAAAATACGAGTGGTTGTTGTTATTAATAATGTATCAATGATTTTGAAAGTAACAAATTAATACCACTGTTTTAAATAGCAGCCGTTGAGCTGCGCGTGCTGAAGCTGAAGAGATAAATGAACATGGTAAACTGAAGCGTTTTGCTGGCAGCTTATTTAACTTAAGGAAATGCATCCTGAGATTAATATTAGTACAACATAAACATAATATTACAACTTATATATGTACAAAATGATGCGTTATTGCGTGCTATAGTCAGAATGTGTGATCCTGTTGTGGATGCGCTCTTCCCATAACAACGTGCTGAAACACGGCAACTTAACCCAAAGAATGCACAATGTTTTATTATTATAATTTTCTCATTAGAATGTTATATACACGACATTTCCAATCATAGTTATTAATGTTGTGCAGTGCTGTTTGAGCTGCGTGCGCTGAGCTAAAGACGATCACCGGTAAACTGAAGTGCTCTTTTAACTTAACCAAACGCATTCTTTATGAGATAAATCAGATATACATCAAGTAAACACATTATTACAACGTACAATTGCACAAAAGGCCGCAAACGAACAGCGCGCATCTGAAGTGTCTCTGAAGGAAATAATGCCTTATTTATCGGCTTTAAGATATCGGCAAAATTTCTTATCAGGCCGATACCGATAACAGAAAAAAATTCTATGTAGGTGCGTGGGGCCGAGGGTGAGCGGGTGTCATATATGCCGAGGTGGTGGCGGGCCATCCGCACTCCAAACTCCCTTTATAACGTCAGTCGAGTGTTTGAAATACTGTAAATCCTTCTGTGAGATGATGTGGTTTCTTACATAGAATAAGGCACGCAACATATTTCATAGTATTTAGGCAGTGATAAAGGCATTGCATTATATTTCCAATTATTATAACTTTGTATAATGAAAATGTGGGGGGGGGGGGGGGGGGGGATAATAAAATTACACAGAACTCAGATAAACATAATTTGTCGTAGTATGTGTTTTTAGTAGTCCACTCGGTTTGAGTCAATGAAAGCAGTTAAATCTTCTGTTTATCCAGCTACTGCTATAGGCATTTCCTATGTTTCTTCTGCGAGGCGTATTTGGAGTTTCCGCGCGAGGGTCGCCCTCTGGCCTTCGGATGGAGATTCACTACTGATCACAGAACCGTGCTTCATTGACAAGATGCGCATGACTATCGCAGCTTTTGCCTAATCGTGATTGCGATTTATCATGCAGCCCTATGATATGGTGCACAAAAACAAAGAATAGAAGGAGCGCTAAAACAGCTCTTACTTTGTAATGGCGGGCAACATCAGGAACACCACCAAACTCTCCAGTCAGAAGGTTGCGGATTTTATTGACGGCATCATTCTCAATATTAACGGCACCAATGAGCAGGTTATTGGAAATGTTATCAAGGTGGCCACGGAACTTCAGCCAAGGTCCGGCAGCGCTGATGTGGTCGGTGGTGCACTTTCCTTTCACCTGACAAATAGAGTTACATTATTCAGAGTTACAGTGGGTACGGAAAGTATTCAGAGCCCCTTAAATTTTTCACTCTTTGTTATATTGTAGCCATTTGCTAAAATCATTAAGTTATTTTTTTTTCCTCATTAATGTACACACAGTACCCCATATTGACAGAAAAACACAGATTTGTTGACATTTTTGCAGATTTATTACTGAAATATCACATGGTCCTAAGTTTTCAGACCCTTTGCTCAGTATTTAGTAAAGCACCCTTTTGATCTAATACAGCCATGAGTCTTTTTGGGAAAGATACAACAAGTTTTTCACACCTGGATTTGGGGATCCTCTGCCATTCCTCCTTGCAGATCCTCTCCAGTTCTGTCAGTTTGGATTGTAAACGTTGGTGGACAGCAATTTTTATGTCTCTCCAGAGATGCTCAGTTGGGTTTAAGTTAGGGCTCTGGCTGGGCCATTCAAGAAAAGTCACAGAGTTTTTGTGAAGCCACTCCTTCGTTATTTTAGTTATTTTTGTGTGCTTAGGGTCATTGTCTTGTTGTAAACCTTCGGCCCAGTCTGAGGTCTGAGCACTCTGGAGAAGGTTTTCGTCAGGATATCCCTGTACTTGGCCGCATTCAGCTTTCCCTCGATTGCAACCAGTCGTCCTGTCTCTGCAGCTGAAAAACACCCCCACAGCATGTTGCTGCCACCACCATGCTTCACTGTTTGGACTGTATTGGACAGGTGATGAGCAGTGACTGGTTTTCTCCACACATACTGCTTATAATTAAGGCCAAAAAGTTCTATCTTGTTCTCATCAGACCAGAGAATCTTATTTCTCACCATCTTGGTGTCCTTCAGGTGTTTTTTCTTTACCTCTCTTACCAAGGCTCTTCTCCCCCGATAGCTCAGTTTGGCCGGAATGCCAGCTCTAGGAAGGGTTCTGGTCATCCAAAACGTCTTCCATTTAAGGATTATGGAGGCCACTGAGCTCTTAGGAACCTTAAGTGCAGCAGAAATTTTTTTGTAATCTTGGCCATATCTGTGCCTTGCCACAAGTCTGTCTCTGAGCTCTTCAGTCAGTTCCTTTGACCTCATGATTCTCAGTTGCTCTGACATGCACTGTGAGCTGTAAGGTCTTTATAGACAGGTGTGTGGCTTTCCTAAAAAAGTCCAATCAGTATAATCAAACACAAATGGACTCAAATGAAAGTGTAGAACCATCTCAAAGATGATCAGAAGAAACGGACAGCACCCGAGTTAAATATATGAGCGTCACAGCAAAGGGTCTGAATACTTATGACCATGTTATATTTCAGTTTTTCTTTTTAAATAAATCTGCAAAAATGTCAACAATTCTGAGGAAAAAAAATTAACTTAAATGATTTTAGCAAATGGCTGCAATATAACAAAGAGTGAAAAATTTAAGGGGGTCTGAATACTTTCCGTACCCACTGTATATTGAAATCCCAAATTTCAAACATCTATGACTAAAACCTACCTTGATGAGCACTCGGAGGTCCTCAAGGTTGTTTCCACTCCATTTGTCGAAGGGCTCAAGCAGCTGAAGTCGGTTGCTCTGAGGGTTGACATCCACTTTCAGGCCTAACCCATCAGCTGGTGGGTGCTGGTAGGTGTCCTGACCTGGGTCAAAGTCACGGGCAGGAAGCTCATCTCCTGTGGGCGGCACCAGTTTAAACTTCTCTCCGTTGGGGGCTGTGAGGAAGTCAGTCTCAGGGTTGAACTTCAGTGTGCCTGCGATGGCAAGGGCTGTGACGATCTACAAGGCAAAAATTTATATGAAAAATTCATTTGCAAGATTGCAAAAAGGAAAGGGTTTTGGAAAAACATTCAGAGTGTGGCACATTTAAAAACAGGTCAAAGTACCTCTGGGGAAGTGACAAAAGCATGAGTGGCAGGGTTAGCATCGTTTCTGGCTGTAAAGTTTCTGTTGAATGATGTAACAATGGTGTTCTTTTCTCCCTTCTTAATGTCACGTCTGCAAGAAAGATTTAATTGGTTTATGATATGGCTTTATTACACAGTTCTTTGAATAACTTGATCCTGATTGGTCAATCATGGAATTGAGGTCAAATATTTTTGTATAAAATTGTACGACCGTTGTCCCAGGCCTATGATTCTGCTACTTTCATGTCTCTCGTATGACTCTGCACCCTTTTCTCTTCACACACAATCAATTTATACCCTTTAACCATTTGATTGATGGAAAAATGTCATTTGTACATTTCAGTCAAACTTCGTGGACTGTACAAGCGTTTTCCTTCACCACCTTAACACAAACTGTTGGGGTCTAAATTTTGAAATGTATAATTTTTTTAATAAAAAGCGACACATCGTACAGACTGTATATCTTGTCCCAATTTCCCTAAAATAAATGCTGTTCTTTTGAATATTCTAATATTTAAAGAATTTAAAGCATTACAGTTCCCACAGAAATATAACCAACACACTATCAATGATCATAATATGAAATGTTTTTCAAGCACCATATCAGCATATTAGAATGATTTCTGAAGGATCAGGTGATATTGAAGACTGGAGTAATGATGCTGAAAATACAGCTTTGCAACCACATGAATAAAGGGTTATTTTAAATTGTAATGTTATTTCACAATATAACTGTTTTTATTGTATTTTTTGACACATAAGATGCATCTCCTGGCGAGAACACGTCCTTTCAACTAAACAATACTTTTTTTCAAACATTAAAGAAAATCTGCAATGTTGAATTAAGACCTTACAAAAACCATCTACAAATGACAAATATTTTACCTGTCCCACTGACCGATGCAGGGTCCACAGGCATTAGCCAGGACAACCCCACCAACATCCCTCAACACTTTAGCCTGCAGATAAAGAAACGCATTCAATTATTCAATGCAGAACAATCAAGACATTAGGACCTAAACTTCCAGGGCTCTCCAACTCAGACTCACATAGCCATCTCGCTCGATTGTGGCACGAATCTGCTCAGACCCAGGGGTGACTGTGAACTGGGCTTTGCATTTGAGTCCTTTGTCAAGTGCTTGTTTGGCCAAGGAGGCAGCTCTGCCCATGTCCTCATAACTGGAGTTGGTACAGCTTCCAATCAGACCTGTAATGTTCAGGTAGAGAGAGAGTGTTTATGCAAGGGAGCTGTTTAAATGAATAATGACCATAAAAAGTCTATATATGACCATTAAAATTAAGTGGATGCTAAATTACTGACCAACTTTAACATCTAGGGGCCAGCCATTCTTCTCAGCAACGGAGCCGATGTCTGAAACAGGGTGAGCCAGGTCAGGAGTAAATGGGCCATTGATGTGAGGCTTCAGCTGTAAGGGAGTTTATTAATCATTAACACTTCATTGTAACTGTAAGATACATTCAGCTTGCTAATTGACCTGCTCTTACCTCACTTAGATTAATTTCAATTATCTGGTCGTAATTACAACCCGAGTCAGGTACCAGCAGATCTTGGTTCTCATTTGCTAAAGCAGCGATTTCTGTCAAGGATAAATGAAGTGAGAGGTCAAACGTTTTTCAGCATGAGGTAAAAATTGTCCAATGATGGGAGTCTATCACTGCCACTTACCTCCACGACCCGTCTTCTCCAAGTATGTCTTCATACGGTGGTTGAAAGGGAATACAGAAGTGGTAGCTCCAATTTCAGCACCCATATTACAGATGGTGGCCATTCCTGATTAGAAAAACCAAAAGAATTTTCAGTTTTTACAATGATTGACATAACATGCTGCTCACACACAAAATTTTAGCCTTGATTTTCCACATGATGACAGTTAATAGAGCCCAAAATTGGAGGCAGGTGAGTGATGATTGCTATGTTTGTATTATCTAAGACACATGAGATGAGAGTAGTGGCAATGCCAAGAGATATTAAGCAGATTAAATATCCAAACCTGTCAACTTTTTCAAGTTCTGTTGGGTGAAATGTGTTTTGACTGAAACTGACATCCCTAACAACAGTGCAGCATTAAAAGAACAGCAATTTGAAAGTCAACTATACACTATATACAGTCACACTATAACTATAAACAGTTCAACTGGACTTTGCACAAGTGTTTCACAGATTTACAAGTGATTTTTAATCCCATCTGTATTCAACATGGCTGTTGTTTCTAACTAAAACTTACGAAGCAAATTATGTACTGTCAGCTAACTACCATCCTCTGAGAAATCTAATTCCATCTGGACAATAATGTCTGAAAACTTCTCATTCATTATGACCTTCTTTGAATACCATAACTAAAGCTAAATTTATCATTGTACGCCCTGGTACACTGTAATTATGTATTTAGACCTTTCATTATGGATGTAGACTTTTAGTCTACTACAGTTGGTAGTTCAAGTACTGCTAGCATTGACCAAAATAAAGAAGGAAAGTTCAATCGTAAAATAGCTCAAAATAGTCATTGTAGTAGCAGCTACAGGTGTGAAACTTAACTAACTTATTTAATTAATCACAATTTGTTTACATCAATGGGTTTTATTAGGGAAGCACTGATACCACTTTCTTCAGAACGAGTCCGATACCGATACTTTAATTTTGGGTACTCGCCGATATCGATACCTGTATTTTCACAGCATTTTAAAGATTGGTACAGAAACAACAATAATAATAATAATAATATAAACATGAATCATGTTAGATGGCTTAATTTAGCAAAAAGATATTTCCTTCATTATTTTCCACCACTCCATTGCAGCAGCTCAATACTGTAATCACAATACTGGAACCACTCGTTATACATTATATGAGTACGCACATACTATGTTGGTTATGTAATTTGCGTCACGCGCACTGTACTCGGACCCCTGCGCACGAGTAAAAAACTAAATATTTGGCCTTTAAAGCAAGCTAATCATGCGCAGCGCACACGTTTGTATTGGTACAGAGTGAGAGACACTTATAGCTTAGCGCATTTCACACAGTCTGCTAGTTTCACTTTTGCTTCAAATAAAGTTGTGTATGCTTGACGTTTAAAATAAATGTTGTTTATAGTGAATGCCCCAATAAATTATCTTATTTTTACGATTTAGTTTTAATCCAAATGCATGCGCTAATGGTGCGAACAGCAATCAATACCATGTAACAGAGGTGCGCACTCACTCTCGCTCTCTCCTCTCCTTACCGGCAAATAACTTTAGTAACTTGTGCATTGTTTTACTTACTTGCTTTTGACATATCCGACCGAACTACAAACTTCCAGTGATGTCTGTTTTTTTGGACACAGCTCTATTCACACGCTGTGTGGTATCGGCTTTTGGTATTGGGGCATTTTTACGAGTATGAGTACGAGCACAGGAGCGCACTATCAGGCCTGATACCGATACGGTATCAGTACATCCCTAGGTTTCATGATGCTGATATGAATGATGATGTATTGAATGATATGATGACATTATCATTTAAACTATTCTAAATATTGCTTAAGCCAGTTTTCACCTGTGCAGGAGATAGAGTCCACACCAGGGCCGTGGTACTCCACAATGGCACCAGTGCCACCCTTCACAGTCAAAATACCAGCCACTTTAAGGATGACATCCTTTGGTGAGGTCCAACCAGCTAATGTGCCAGTCAATTTCACACCGATGACCTGGAAAAGAAGATACAACCTATAAACACTTCCAATTGCCTAACTTTAGATCGTTTTATTTTTTTAAATAAATACACAAACATATTCGTCCAAAAAAAAAAAAGTCAACTCACGTTTGGACACTTCAGCTCCCAGGGGATTCCTGCCATGACATCAACAGCATCAGCTCCACCAACTCCAATGCAGATGCAGCCCAGACCACCACCATTAGGGGTGTGAGAGTCTGTACCAATCAACATGACTCCAGGGTACGCGTAGTTCTCCAAGATAATCTGAGAAAAGATTTCTTAAAAAATCCATATTAAAAGGAAAACCTATTTTTACCCCAATGTAATATGACTGCCCTTATTGAGTTTTTAATTATTTAAATGATATAAAACACAAATAATAATATTGCAATAATACTACTGCACCATAATATAATATAATATATGCATTACAATAGTCATGGACCAAGCATCCAAAACAAAACCCAAACCGGTTGACACATAGTCAAAGGTTTTATCTCCAGTACCTGATGGATGATACCAGAGCCAGGTTTCCAAAAGCCAACACCATATTTAGCCCCAGCGCTAGCCAGGAAGTTGTAAACCTCATGATTCACTTCCTGGTTCACAGCAGAGAAAATGAATTAAATAATGCATCAGTGATGAATGAAAGTGACTTTTGTTCATACAGTACAAATGTCATCTTTAAGCTAAATTTGAGCCTAATGACACATATCCAGAACAATCACATGCGCATTGTACCCTTTCAACATCACTATATAGCATTGTTCACCTTTGCCCTCTGTAGATCCTGGGCTCCTCCGATCTGGGCCTCGATAAGATGGTCACAGTGGATGGTGGACGGCACTGCCACTTTTGGGAGTCCACTGCTGATGAACTGCAGCATGGCCATCTGTGCTGTTGCATCCTGCATAGCAACTCGATCGGGTCGCAGGCGCAAGTATGTGCGTCCTCGAACGATTTCCTGTCCAGCCGGGTCATCCAGATGGCCATAGACAATCTTTTCTGACAGAGTGAGTGGCCGGTTGAGTCTGGAGGATGCAATTTCACATGTAAACACTTGGGAAAAACACACAAGACTTACATTTTTTAAAACTAACCAAGCGCCAGAAAAGAGTATATTTTGTCTGTAAGAATAAAACAAATAGCAACTGAGTCCCCCTAGATAAGGAGGGCAGAAGCAAATAATATTGAGTGTAAAATACTGTAATGCTATCTGACCTTTTGCGCACAATGTCAATATTTGAGCGAAGCTTGTCATAGTTGATGTAAGAGTTTGGCTCGAAGTGGCTCATAGCCACCTTGGCCTTTGCGTTGAGAGCTGCCGCCACATGAAAGCGTCGGGCTCCCTGACCCAGAGCGAGCTGAAATAAACAAACAGGGAATCATTACACAAAGGACTTGGAACACAAACTGAGAAATCACATAGTAAACAACTATTATAAACAGGGTACCAATACCTTTGACCTAATTTCCATTATTTTCCTTTTTTTTTAATAGACATTGCTCTCTCAATGAGAAAATTACATTGGATTAAATACTTTTGAGCACAGCATAAATAGAATAATCTATATTTTCTAGAAAGCAGTTTATGACTAATGGTGAGTTGTCTTCAGCTCTGGAAATGAGTTGTAAAATTCCCTAATATTTTCAGTTTCCATGTGACAGTGAGAGCACTGTATATTATCAGAGTTATTTAAATACATTTGAGTTGATATACACAGCAATTAAACGCATGTAGTCAATCCTGACCAACAAACTGTCATTCCTGTGATGCCTTATAATAAAACCATGACAGCATCAAGGTTATCTCCTGAATTGTACTGCCTACATGTTTTATAAGCTCATATATATATATATATATGAAAAAGACATCAATATGGATTACAAGTGTAATTCATAATGTGAAATCACAGCTGCTCAATATGATCAAACCTCAGGTGTGAAGCTAATACGATAAATCTGAAATACATAAAATAACGCGATATAGCCAAAACATTACCATTTGTTTTATATACCGCGTTGTCGTGCAAGCAGCGGTGTTGTTAATATAACGTTACATCGCCAGCGCCGTTATAACCTTGTGTTCACCTTGCGACTAAAACCAAACAGCCAGACACGAAAAATCCACAATAGCTGAATCGATAAAACTGCTCCAAGTATTTATGCTTTCGTGCTTTGGCTGTCCTGTATTATACAGCTGGAAATAAAGAGTATACGCAGCGGCGCAAACGCGTCTGCTATGACATCCTTGGCCACAATGACCTGTGAACACTTCGTGTGCAGATTCAGCACGAAAACAATCAGTTCACTCAATCTGTGCACTTCAATCTGTCAAGCACAGCTATGAAAGGCCTTAATTAACGAATTAGCAAATGCAAACCATGCGTGTTGGCAATATAAACTGTCAGTTCAGATGTACCTGAAGCCGGGCGGCGGTTAAGCAGTAGGTCGCCATTTTGTTCACTGACAAAGATGTGACGCTAGAAGATAACGTGCGGGTAAAAGAACTCATGGTCTTGGAAGGATGTTGAAATATTTGGATCTAATTGTGTCTAGTTTTGAAAGACCAGCAATTTAAGATGTTCATAGTTTTTTCCTCAGTATTTTTTAACACAAAATATGTCAACAGACAGGGAGAATACATTAGTGGTCAGTTCTAGTAATATATTGTCCAGGTGTTCATCTCTTGCTTTTAGGACCTTGTCTAAAATTACACGAACATTTCTACATTTCTATTTATGTGCCAACTTGTTTGTTTAACATAACCATAAAAGCAATACAATAGCAGGCAACATAATCTTTATACAATATACATTTATTTAAAATGATTAAAAATACATAAAGTAAATCTTAGTTAACACATTTGGTCTCAAATATACTTGCAATGGGGGGGGGGTATTTTTTTTTTTTATTTTTTTTTATCTCTTATATTTATTTATTTATTTGTATCGTCTACCGCAAGTCGCTAACATTTACTACAAGGCACATTTGTCACTTATGGTCATGTTGTACTGCGTCCAGTAGGTGGCAGTAAAATGCTGCGCAGCCTTCCATCCAAAATATCAGAAGAAGAAAGTTCGGCGGTCATACCTAAAGCATTGTTCAAAATGTGACCCAGGCCCATCCAGTCCACTTGGTGGCGGTAATACACCATTCAGTTAGGTTGCCAACCGCCAATAAACACCAAAAAAGAAGAAGAAGAAGAAGACCCAGGCCCATTAAACCAGTTATAATGGTAAAAAAAAATCTTAAAGCTGAATAAATAAGCTTTTCATTTATGTATAGTTTGTTAGGATAGGACAACATTTGGCAGAGATACAACTATTTGAAAATCTGGAATCTGAGGGTGCAAAAAAATCAAAATAGGCCTGTTGAGAAAATTGCCTTTAAAGTTGTCCAAATGAAGCTCTTAGCAATGCATATTACTAATCAAAAATTAAGTAATTAAAATTAAGTTTTGATATATTTACGGTAGGAAATTTACGAAATATCTTCATGGAACATGATCTTTACTTAATATCCTAATGATTTTGGCATGAAAGAAAAATCAATAAATTTGACCCATAAAATGTGTATTGTTGGCTTTTGCTACAAATAAACCCCAGCGACTTAAGACTGGTTTTGTGCTCCAGGGTCACAAATATGTGAAATAAAGAAGAATATCAACAAAATACAAAATGCACATATGTAAAAAATAAACAAAAATAAAATAAAAACCGTAAAGAAAATACTAAGTACTGGGCCTATGTAACATTTGATTAGTTACATAAACTTGAAAAGCTTTATAGTTTCTATACTTTTTATAAATGTATTGTTTTATGTTGTCATGTCTTGTGAATATAAAACTTTGCCAAAATAATGAAAAGAATATAGTTTAGCTTTTCAGCGAAAAAAAAGTGGGTTTTGAAAATAAAAGTAAATTGTCATAAGGTTCTAAAAGTTTTTTGTTATGAGGTTTTTTTCATACCCATTTTAAAATCAATTCAAAATGAAATAGAAAATGTAATTTTATATGTTGCAAAAAGTACATTTATCACAAACAGTATGAATGAGTTTCTACTAGGCTAATAGTTGTATTTAGGCCTATGTAATAACATCTATGAAAATTGCGTTGCCTTTGACTGCTCCCTTTGCCAATTATGTTACAAACGTCGTCTTTATGACGTGCATGACTTTATGACTGGAATGTTTGTTTGGAATTTGCCCAGTGTCTCACTAACTGGCTGCATTCGTTCTTTCATAATGGCAAAACATCACCCAGATTTGATTTTTTGCAGAAAACAGGCTGGAGTTGGTAAGACTTTCTACCTATTATGTATTAAACTCTAAATCTAGATCTAAGTTCAATACCTATTTGATACATTTGTTTAACAAACAAATGTATAGTCCTCATTTGTTACCAGTTAACGGCTTAAACAGATTTGCTCTGAGAAAAACCTGGTGAAGTTTTATAGCAACAGATGGAAACACGCTTGGTCTTTTGTTTACAGTGTCCTCTGTAATTAGAAGGCAGTGTTGTCATTATCTATTTTTTACCTTCTGCTGTTTTGCTTTAGGGGGCCAAGCACTGAAGGTGCTGTAGCTTCTATTGTATCTATTGGTTTTCTTATTATTCTTCCTCCCCACTGGCAGTCTATGGCAGCCCTATAAACCATACATGAAAATGAATACAATTGGTACACTGATACAGGTGGTCCTGATTAGTAATCTGACCAATGACAGTGCCAACACAAATCCAAAAACTCACTTTTCAAATGGATATAACTTTTGGACACTTTTTTCCTAGAGAAAAGAAGTTCACAAGTTCACCAAATTACTTCAAAATGATCACAATCCAAATCTAAGACCCCGCCCATTAAATATTCTGCATTTTCCACTACTCCTTCAAAAATTGTCCAGTTATTACCAAAATTGGAACAGATGATCACTGGACAGAGCACAGAAATGACTGAACAGAATTTTGATATTGATCATCAAAAGTTATGATGATGCAAGCTTTGGAGAAGAGGCTGTGTATCAGCATAACTTAGATTTATGTCTACGGATTCCTTGATTGATTCATGCAGAATCTGTGGATAAAAATTTTTTATGGGATTGGACTTACCTGCTTTAAAATATATTTTAAACAACTGGACATGTCAGCACAAAATTAGGTAGGGTTCACTGAGAACATGTCCTGAAGGTACCTGACGATTTTGAATTCTTTTTTTAGTTTTTTTCAAAAACACTTTGAAAACATTGTCCAGAATTTTTTTTTCCTCTGTGTTATTACATTCTATCATTATGCTGATTTGAATGATTTATAATTTTCAAAAGATTTGCTGCTCCTGCAAATCTTGCCCAGTTTTGTACTTTGATACTTCTATTTGTTCAAGTTATGATAATGTGAATTTAACCATATTGACCCAAAATTAGATTAGAAGTTATATCTCAGCAGTACTTTATCTAAACAAAACTTGGTACAGTTAATCAGCACCATGATCTGAGCCAAATTTGGGAACAATGCCATCTACAGGTCATGAGATCTAAATAACGGATATAACTTTTGAAATGTTTGTCAGAAAATCTTGATCTTGGTGTCTATTGATTCCTTGTAATTTCTTGTGCTTGTAGGTTGCTGTATGTACTGTACGCACTGTACTTGTTATATTTGTTTTGCCTTTAGTGCTTAGCCCCAAAATTGCTGCTTACAGCTGTATCTGGCATTGATTCAGTTTGATCAAGTGTAAATTGTTGAATCTTATTTCATCTTTCCTATTTTTTGCAGCCATTGGAAAACAGTGTGAAAAATGTAAGTTTGGGATTTTATTGTGTTATTTTGATGCATTACAGTTAAAACATTTATTTCAAACAATGATTACTTGTCTAATATTAAATCAATTTTCATATTTGTTCACTTTACAGATGTTTGATTAAAGGAAAATGAATCACTCTTTTATGTGCATAATAAAAAATGTTTTTTTTTTACATATATAGAGACATTGATTGTTAATGGTAACAAACATTTTAAGACAGAACTCCAAGGCTGTTAAGTGATTAATATATGTCACAATGGTAGAAGCCACAGTTCTGTGTGATCAGGATGTTACTGCTCTTTAACTCATTTACATTACATTTATCCATTTAGCAGACACTTTTATCCAAAGTGACTTACAAAAGAGGAAGCAAGTGCTTTGCCTTGTCTTGCTCAGAGGACTTGTGCCACCTACATCATTAACAAGTCAAAACATATCGGTTTCTTTTGTTTTTAGGTGATGGTAGATGCGTTATCTGTGACTCTTACGTCAGGCCTTGTACACTAGTTCGTATTTGTGACGAATGCAACTATGGGTCTTACCAAGGGCGCTGTGTCATTTGTGGAGGTCCTGGAGTATCTGATGCCTACTACTGCAAAGAGTGCACCATCCAGGAGAAAGACGTGAGTAACTACATTTGGCTCTGCTTAAGTATTGTTTGACTGGCTGATGCTAAGTCTATATTGCCCAGTATCAGGGATTTTTCCTCTGTCCTTGGATTGCTGTTTACTCTCATATGAATAAAATATCAAAATTATTGTGTGTTTACATGCATGGTTTTTATTAAGTTTCTGAAGAACTGTCTGTTTCATTGTTACACAGAGGGATGGCTGCCCCAAGATCGTGAACCTCGGCAGCTCGAAGACTGACCTTTTCTATGAGAGAAAAAAATATGGCTTCAAGAAGAGGTGAAGAAACGGAGCGATTAAATTTTTTTTTTTTTGCAAGAGTTTTCAACTTTGTTATAAGACTTTATATAATAAAAGGTCTTCCCTCTTAGTTTCAGCTCTTGCTTTTAGGACCTTAAAAAATACAAACATTTCTAACAATATTTTATAAACCTGTGATCTATTTATCTTTTATAAAACGGATAGTTCTGGTCCTTGATTCTGATTGGCTGATTCAGTTCGAAGCTGTTGTAAATTACTCTACAAACCAGAGCCGCTGTGTCTGAAAGCTCTAAAATGCTGTCTTCGCGGCGGCATTTCCAAGGGGCAGGAAGGCATCAAGGCCGTCCGACTACAATTCTGCTTCACTTCCTGTCTCATGAGATACCTTCTTCTGATCGAATTTTGAAGACAGCATAGATGTATCCTTCGCTGCCTTTGATATCCCACAATCCTGTGCGACGGTTAAGATAAAAAAATAAAGATGGTATCTGAAAGTTGCGTTTGGTGGTCAGTTTGTGTTTAAATGTAGGTTTCTGACTAACTTTTTGCACTTTTGATGTTATTTCTAGCGAGAAATCAGTATTATAATAATTAAATATTCATTTAGTTATCATCAAAACTCGTTTTTTTGTTGTTGTAGATCATTAAACCGTTACGCTGCCTCAGAAGCCTGTCTGAAATCAGTTTCATGAGGTGCCTTCGTGCAAAAACGCTGCCTGCAAAGTCATTGCTTCATGAGGCAGCGAGACAGCAAGTCATCTGCCAAGGCTTTCGGACGCAGCTCAACACTCTGGCTACAACATCCCGTTGTTTACATTTGTGTGTTGCTCCGCAACCACAACCGATTCTGAGGAACTACATTGTTTGGTGGAAGAATACTGTTTTTATTAATGTCATTACACTTTATTTGTTTTATTTTGTGAAACCTTACTACGTATATGGAATAACCGTTTTATAAAAGCAATAAGCCACATGAAGCCGTGGTTTACAGTGAATTTATAACAGCTAAGGGGGTTTTAGGCACTCTGCTTCTTGGGGCTTATTGCTTTAATTGGATATATTGGATATAATTATATCTTTATACCATAAAAGCTATACAATAGCAGGCAACAGTAGAATACGCATCTTAGCTAATATAATATACAAACAACAATTTCATACAGTATACAAACATTTATATAAATAGGGAAAAAAAATATATAACTCCAAGCACAGATTCATAATATATTAAATAACGCTTTACAGTAAGGTTCCATTTGTTAACATTAGTTATTCCATGGTCTGTCTAAATACTGGATTCCAATTGGCTGGCAGGTATGCAGTAAAACCGTTTAATGCGCAGGTAGTTCCAAGTCAGTTTAATCACTGTTCCATATTAATGCGCTGCTTTAATTGATGCACACAAACACACACACAATCACTCGCTACTGGCGCACACAACCCACACAGAGGGATAGTAGAGAGATAGAGGCGAGGAATCATTATTCTAAATAAACATCCCCATCAGAATTTGGACAAAGATTTTCGATAGTGTCATACTGCCTATTCCCCTGTATGGAAGCGAGATCTGGGGTCCAACGAGTAACTACACCCTTTATGGTCGCCGTGATTTTGCCAAGTAAGACATGTTCCTGGATCAACATCTTTTGTGATCAACATTACTGTCCAAAAATATAGACTAAACCCAACCCTACCCATAATTTATTCCTAAAATCAGTGATAAATGATAGCTGGTTAACAAGGGTGTAGAAGCACCTAACTGATTTTAAGCCTAAAACTGACATTTCCTGAAAGTTATCTCTCAATTCTGATTGGTTGATTGGAATGATGTTCCAGGATCAACAAGGATGTTGATCCAGGAACATGTTGTACCTGGTGAAATCACGCTCACCCACCCTTTACAAGCTCTGCATGTAGAGTTCTGCAGAAGCATCCTTCATGTCCACAGAAACACGCCTAATAATGCCTGCAGAGCAGAGTTAGGCCGTCTCCCCCTAAATCTAATCATTTAAAAAATAGTTTTAAAGTTCTGGATCCACTTAAACTCTAGTTCTGAAGATTTTTCCTTTTCCTTAAGCCATGTGGTGTTTTAAAGCACAAACACGACAAAAGAGTGCTCAAAAGAAGTCCACTCTTTCTTAGATGTGTCAGATCTGACTAACAAGCACCGTCGATATCACCAACCCTAGAAAAACATTGAAGAATCAAAGAATTATGATGAGATCAGGAGACATACAGGTGCATCTCAATAAATTAGAATGTCGTGGAAAAGTTCATTTATTTCAGTAATTCAACTCAAATTGTGAAACTCATGTATTAAATTCAATTGCAACAGACTGAAGTATTTTAATTCTTTTTTTTTTTTTTTACAATATTTGTGAATATTTTGGCTCACATTTACAAAAACCCCAATTCACTATCCAACAAATTGAATATGGTGACATGCCAATCAGCTAATCAACTCGAAACATCTGCAAAGGTTTCCTGAGCCTTTAAAGTGGTCTCTCAGTTTGGTTCACTATGCTACACAATCATGGGGAAGACTGCTGATCTAACAGTTTGTCCAGAAGACAATCATTGACACCTTTCACGAGGAGGGTAAGCCACAAACATTCTTTTGCCAAAGAAGCTGGCTGTTCACAGATTTCTGTATCCAAGCATGTTAACAGAAGGTTTAGTGGAAGGAAAAAGTGTGGAAGAAAGATGCACAACCAACCGAGAGAACAACAGCCTTATGAGGATTGTCAAGCAAAAAATCGATTCAAGAATTTGAGTGAAAAATTCACAAGGAATGGACTGAGGCTGGGGTCAAGGCTCAAGAGCCATGCACCACACACAGACGTGTCAAGGAATATGGCTACAGTTTTCGTATTCATTTTGTTAAGCCACTCCTGAACCACAGACTACGTCAGAGGCATCTTACCTGGGCTACGGAGAAGAAGAACTGGACTGTTGCCCAGTGGGGTCCAAAGTCCTCTTTTCAGATGAGAGCCAGTTTTTTGTTAGAAACATTGTATTCAATTTGGAAACCAAGGTCCTAGAGTCTGAGGAAGGGTGGAGAAGCTCATAGCCCAAGTTGCTTGAATTTCAGTGTTAAGTTTCCACAGTCTGTGATGTTTTTGGGGTGCAATGTCATCTGCTGGTGTGGTCCATTGTGTTTTTTGAAAACCAACGTCACTGCACCCGTTTACCAAGAAATTTTGGAGCACTTCATGCTTCCTTCTGCTGACCAGCTTTTTGAAGATGCTGATTTCATTTTCCAGCAGGATTTGGCACCTGCCCACACTGCCAAAAGCACCAAAAGTTGCACTTTTTGCACTCCTATAGAGAATCTATGGGGTATTGTCAAAGAGGAAGATGAGAGACACCAGACTCAAAAATGCAGATGAGCTGAAGGCCACTGTCAAAGAAACCTGGGCTTCCATACCACCTCAGCAGTGCCACAAACTGATCACCTCCATGCCACGCCGAATTGAGGCAGTAATTAAAGCAAAAGGAGCCCCTACCAAGTATTGAGTACATGTACAGTAAATGAACATACTTTCCAGAAGGCCAACAATTCACTAAAAAAATTTTTTTATTGGTCTTATGAAGTATTCTAATTTGTTGAGATAGTGAATTGGTGGGTTTTTGTGAGCCAAAATCATCAATTAAAAGAACCTAAGACTTAAACTACTTCAGTCAGTGTTTGCATATAAGTTATTATACCCGAGTATTCACAATTTGAGTTGAATTACTGAAATAAATGAACTTTTCCACGATATTCTAATTCATTGAGATGCACCTGTACTGCACAGCACTGGAAAGAACAAACCAAAGACCAAAGTCGTCTACAATGTTATTTGAAACTCAACAGAGAGTACAGTCTGGCTGACTATCTGGTCTCAGTCAGGAATATAACACACAGACATTTACTGACGAAGTACAGACTGAGTGACCACCAGCTGGCCATAAAAAGAGGACGACATAAAAAGACGTGGTTGCCTAAAGAAGAGCGAATCTGTAATGAATGGAGATCAGGATCAGTTTAGAAGGAGGAGCACTTCCTTTTCCACTTAACCTTTTCCGGTTTATATTATTGAGAATGTAATTTTATTGGCAATGTTTGGATAAGATTTCGCCATGAAACACATGTCTGATATCTTTAGAAGTACACATTTGGTCTAATACATACATACTTGCCTTTTAAAAAAAAAACTCTACCCTAACCCTACTCTATCCTCCTGAGAACCAGAAATAAAAAGCTTTGTGAATTTTGTATTTTTTTTATGTCATTACATTGTTTACAGCATAAGAAAAAAAATTGTAAAATAACATTTTTTAAAAATTATATATATTTTTTTCATAAGTTATGCTATGTCCTCTGTAGAGGACCCCAGGACTCAGTTTTTCTAAAAAATAAAATGACAAGAATAGACATGAAAAGGCAAAAACAATAGGAATTTTTTTTAAATCACCAATCAAATTTTAGGTTTCAGGATTTTTTTATACCTAACTTTGATTAAGGATGGTTCTTAACTATGTTATAAAATATATAACAAAATGATTTGATATACCATTATGCTTTATGCAATATGTGGGTAAAAATTCCTAAACTGGTTTTCCCCCGTAAGCACAATGTGTTATCTTCACGTACTATTTGCATCTTAAAGTTCTTTTGGTACAGCATGGTGAAAAAATAATTGAATATGTATTTTGGCCCAGATTTTCCTAAATATCTCTAATATTCTTCATAGAATGAAATTCGCGCTGTGAAAAGGGTTTTTATTTTATTTTATCCATTTTATACTATCCGCCTTCATTTAGCAAGTGAACTCGCGCATAAACAATTTTCAAGTTCAACACTTTTTGTTCCGTTCAGTTGTGGATGCTGCTGATTCACTGAGACCGCGCGTGTGTGTGTTTTCCTTTGAAAAATTTTCCCCAGAAATACTTCGCTATTTAATTTTTATTTTTCCTTACAAATTGTATTATCAACATAACAATTTGCCATCCTTCTAGAACAATGTGCATTTATGTTAAAATTGTAACATAAATTATCAAGTTTATTTATTCTTATTTCTTTATTGCAAAACGCTAATACTGGCACCGTTTTGGAGAGAAATGGTCTCTCGTTTTAACCCATATCATGGTGTGTGATGCTGAACTATGAGTTTCTAATGGTGTTTGTATTTGCACTGTTCTAAACATTAAAGGGGTCACATGATGTTGCTAAAAAGAACATTATTTTGTGTATTTGGTGTAATGAAATGTGTTTATGCGGTTTAAGGTTCAAAAAACACATTATTTTCCCACATACTGTCCCTGTACATTTGTTTCTCCTCTATGCCCCGCCTTTTTCTTTAAACACGTTTGCGCTGTAGGATTGGCCGAATCCTCAAGCGTGTGACTTGAAATGTTTACGCCCCTCCCATCTGTGATGCCCTGTCCTGTCCTATCTAACTGCCCACAAAACTTGCTTTAAAATAGATAAAATTATAAAAACACTTTATATATGAAAACTTACTTACAGTCTGTGAGGCAGAAGCGCTGGCATTGTAGTCTACTCTCCCAGGATCAGATAACAGTCCTCCATAAAATGCGCTGCACACACATCTGAATATTTGGGTTGAAGTGTTCTGGAACGTGTTGTAAATACAACTTAACCACTGATTCTAGTTGTGCCCTCTTTTGGAAGGACAAACAAAGTAATTTCACTTTCACAACAAAACACACAGCATCACACACAGCGGCCTAGAGTGAGCAGAGGCCGTGGGCTAGAGTTCGCGGTGGCCGTCTAGAGTGAGCGGCGGGCCCGTGGGCTAAATAACGTCGCGTCCGGAGGGCTTGTGGCAACCACGTGTGACGACCCCAGGCTGGACTCCGCTTCGTCCACAGCGCGAAGTTGTAGTATTTCCTCAGCAACCAGCAAGATCAGCTCCAGGCATGACGAAGCAAATATCATCCTCTTCTGGAAGGCCAAACAAAGTAGTTGAAGCTTTCACACGAAACCACCAGTTCCTTCACGACTTGCTGTGCAACAACAATACTACTGCGTGAACATTTGGGTGGCGTTATGCATATCTTCCCACATAGTGATGTAGATATTTTGGGGCGTGTTAGAACGAGCCGTTTTTTGGTAGGCGTGGTTGACTCTTATTTTTTATAAAGAATATCTCTTTGGTTTGAGACTTAAGTCTTTGCAACTTCAGGTATCTTATCTATTCACAATCAGCTTGTAAAACTCAAGAGAAAGGAAAACTTAAAATTGCATCATATGACCACTTTAACATTTATTTCAACAACGGGGCTGCGTCTCAGTGGCCTTACACTGTTTTCAAACTTTATGATTTAAATGGTGATGAGTGTACTGAGAATAACTCTTTCATCTTTTCATCACTTTAATAGTTTTTCCGTGTTGTTTTTTTTTAAGAGTTGGGTTAAAATTAAAACTGCTGGATGATAGATTTTCTTCATTCTTTATGACAAACAAGATCATGTGAATTACAGAATGTACAACATTTTAAAAATGTATAAATTGCGGTGTACAGCGTTTATTATGAGGGGGTAGAATCCACAGCTCATTACTCACTACTCAATACTCATGAGTACTTTTTAATAGGCTACTCTTTTACTCTTACTCAAGTAGTTTTTTGGACAAGTACTTTTTACTCTACTCACACTACATTTTTTTGGAAGGTAATAGTACTTCTACTTGAGTATATTTTATCAGTACTCTTTCCACCACTGCTGTCTCAGGAGGGTAATACCCTAAAAATTATGCTGACCTTTTGTCACTTATGATCATGTGTTTTATTGCGTCTCGTTATTGCAGGAAGCCGTTGCGGAGCCTTCCTCCAAAACATCAGAAGAAGGAATTTCGGAAGGTCATCGCTGCATCGCCGCTAGTGCCTGTCTACATCCTGCGGTCGTGCTTTTATAATTGCCAACATCACCCGATTTTTATTTTTTGACGGAAACATGCTGGAGTCGGTAAGGTTCCTGTTTATTAGATCTCATTTAGAGTTGAATATCTTTTATATAAACTGCTATTTGTTTAACGAACCATTTATAGCTAAGCAATACAGTGAGAATGTTTTGCTAGCGCTAAAATCAGATAATGGAATATCACATTAAAATAAATTGAGGAGAATTCTTTATTGCTTTGGTAACCGTTCACTTAACGTCAATATTATTTTTGAGGAGACGCTGGTATTGTAGCAAGTTAGCAACAGATGGAAACGTGCTTGTCGGTTGTTTACCCGCCTCAGTGGTTGGAGGGCAGTATTGTCAGCAGTTTCTAAAAACCTTTTGCTGTTTTGTTCATTTGCAATGTTTCATTTTGATACGTTGAATCTAATTTGATCTTTCCTTTCGTTGCAGCCATTGGAAGACTATGTGAAAAATGTAAAGTTTATTTTACTTTATTGGTTTGAAGCTTGGCCTTTTTTTTTTTTGTTACCAAGAAATCTCATTTTTCCAGTGAGTACCCCCCCCCCCCTAAATATTCAATCTTTTCACATTTATTTTGTATTTTACAGATGATTGGTTAAAGGAAAATTAATCACTTTTATGTGCATACTAAATAAATAGTGTCCAACAGTAGCAACAAAAAAAACATCCATTCATATTTTTCCATAAAGAAATTAACATTGTAAAAAAAAATAGAACTACCATGAGCTTCAAGGCTATTAAGTGATACATATATGCTGCAATTCAGTTTGATAAGAATGGTGGTTCTTCATTGTTGCGCTCTTTAACTCGACAAATGTCTGTTTCTATTCTTTTTAAGGTGATGGCAAATGCGTTATCTGTGACTCTTACGTCAGACCTTGTACCCTAGTTCGTATTTGTGACGAATGCAACTATGGGTCTTACCAAGGGCGCTGTGTCATTTGTGGAGGTCCTGGAGTATCTGATGCCTACTACTGCAAAGAGTGCACCATCCAGGAGAAAGACGTGAGTAACTACATTTGGCTCTGCTTAAGTATTGTTTGACTGGCTGATGCTAAGTCTATGTTGCCCAGTATCAGTGACGTGTAACCATATTTTCCTTTTTTCACTACTTGGGTTGCTGTTTAATCTCATGTTGAATAAAACGTCAGATGTAATTGTGTTTTTACATGCATGCTTTCTATTACGTTAAGTTTCTGAAGAACTGTCTGTTTCATTGTTACACAGAGGGATGGCTGCCCCAAGATCGTGAACCTCGGCAGCTCGAAGACTGACCTTTTCTATGAGAGAAAAAAATATGGCTTCAAGAAGAGGTGAAGAAACGGAGGGATTTAATTTGTCACAGTTTTTCCATGCAAGGGTTTTCCATTTTGTTATCACGTTGTTACAATACATTTTTTAATGCTGTGATGTTGATTATGCTGTTCCGTTTCATTTTGATACTTCTAATACTGCATACTTATAACCTGCAGGCTTCTAGTATTTATCTGGCTATTGACAACCTTTACATTTTTTCATTATTAGATGATTAGATGCTTGTTAGAATGAATGTTTGATCTCTATGAACTTTTGGACTTAGCAGCTGGAAGTATTATAGAGATTTCAAGATGAGAGACCTGGGCTTATTTATAATTAAAAGTCCAGCATTATGCATCAAATCGTTCTGGGCATTATTGGTGTTTTGGCTACACAAACCGTATCCAGTGTTTAATTCGATGTAGCTCTTGTGGCTTCTCTCGGGCACAATGTCACAGGAAGGAAAGACATTCCAAATATAGATTTTACTAGCATAAACACAATCTTCTTATTGCCTCTTTAAACACATTATTTTATCAGCAAAATCCAATATTGATCAACCGTCAAATTCATATGTATCAACATAAACCAGCTCCAACGTGTATATATTGAATAAAACTTATTTTTTAGCTTGCATTTGCTCTGATTTGCTCTTAAATGTGTGCATTGGCCCATTTAAGTATAGAAATGTGATATGTGATTTTGAGATTGTATAGGCTTGCTAGGCATATGCTGGTCAAAACCTTTTGGGAATTGTAATTCAATAAATGTTAGGTAATCCTAAATGAAATGTGATCACTTCTGAAGAAAACCACCACGAATGGCTGCAATCTTTTTCAGTCTGGAGTTTGTTTGGTTCAGCTTAGTCTATCTGCATATCACACTGCCTTCTTTAGCCCCACCCTCGGTGTTATGCAACTTTTTTTTTGGCATCTGTCTGTGTTACACAACGCTCCTCTCCCATCTGAAATTTGAGATTCAGTCATAATTCTCTGAGGCATCAAAGCATTTTGTGATCAAATACACTGTTGCTTATTGTTATAAATGCAGGACATGCAAGCAAGGCACATTTTTGAATTCTTTAATATGTACAACACAAAACATCTGACAACAAGATGCCGAGACAATATCTACAAGTAAAAAATAAAAACGTTCATAAGACTTACAAAGAGAATTCATTCCTCCCAAAAGAACAGTAACAATTTGAAAAACATTCAAATCTGACAAAACAAAGATTTGTTACTGCAACAAAATTGGCATCTCACTAGTTTTCTTCTAGTTCAACAGGCTTCTTGCCAGGAACAGTCACTATTCCTTTCAGAACAGCCATCAAACTCCGTTCCATTTTATTGTCTTGTCCCTCATCTCACATTTCACACTCATCAGAAAGGAGAAATGACAAACCGTAGGTGCACTTTTAAAAAGCGCCTACAGACCACAAATATGCAAAGTTTAAACACCTGGTTTATTTGGAGTGGTTTTGTGTTTTTCAGTGTTCGATCAAAGTTAGCTTTGGTCAGGATTGTTACATATGAAAATGGACAAATGTGGTCACATGAGAGTACTGCAAAATTAAAACTGTAATAAAAGTCAGCCTAGTTTCCACAAAACACAATGAATGGATAACACACGATATTGACTGTTTGTGGAACTTGACTCTGCCGTCTTTCTTTAATGATATATGTTTCAAAATCACAGAGACGAGTTCCACAAAAAATATGTACCTAAAATGCAGGAAAGTGGCATTGCCTTTACGAGAGGTTGGAGTTTGGTTTGTGATATGTAACACACTAGACACCCTTTATAAACAAGCGCTCTGCTGAAGTCACTTACGGATTCATATTGACTCTGATCTATGAATGGTGTGGTTCACACTGCAAAGCCATTTTTGTAAAATATTTGAAATTATCTGAAAAAATATACATATCATACATATGAAAAACTATTACGGCACTTCATTTGTTTTTCTAAGTTCTAAGCAGATACAAGATCTGTCACATGTACAGTGCTATTTCTGTACATAAACTGACCTTCATGAGTCCCATAAAGGGCAAATGACCATGGTGAAGTAAACAAGGTATGATTTTAGAGAATCTACTCACGTTATTATGAAAGACACTAAATGTAAACCAGATCTAAATATTTTTTTAAGTTTCGCAGATGTACAGAGCACATAATTCCAGCACTTGCTGACAGTAAAACAAAAAACATGTATTTTGCAGCACAAAACATGATAAATTTACAATTCCTGCTTAGTTTTTTTTCTGTTTTAAGTTATCTGTAATGATACATTATTAATGTGATACATTCTCCCCGTATTTCAATAATGGCATCTTGTTTCTACTTTTGCAGGCAAAATGCACCAATTGGTACCCTGTACCAAATTTGCCAAAGGAATTCTTAGAGTTAAAGTAATTTTTCAGAGAAGTCAAAGATAAACATGCTAAAGATATAGAAGAAAGTATATTGAAGTCAAAGCCAGTCATTTTTATGAATAAAGACCAATGACATCCAATAAACATTATTTCCTAAAACTACTTTGATATTATAAATCTTGCCATAAAACAAGAACAAGAGAGGGAAGAACTCTTTTACCTTGGTGCATTACAAAAAAATAAAAAAAGACTTAAAAAGCTCTATTGGATATACATGGGTGTGCTTTTGAACTGAAGTAAGATTAAAATGAAGGGGATATGTTGATAGTGCTTGAAAGGATTTTTTAAAAACATGAATATCACTTAGCTCTACCGTTTGAATCATATATTCATTTATCTCCTGTTTTCTCCTCTTCATTCCACACCATTATTAATTTATTGCCTTTCATAAATGCAAATAAATCAATAATTGTTTAGAAGTCTTAAGCCGGTGCACTTGAAAAAGAAGAGAAAAGGCTGTTAATCACCACATTATTTACAGTACTACTTCACCTATAAGAGTTGCTGTGTTTTAACTCTGAGTGGGGCTGTTTCGATTATGTGTTTATATGCATGCACGTTTGTCCCTTACAGCGGTCCGTATTTGGCTTCATAACGTGCCACCATGTTCTTGAAGTGCCCAAAGTCCTTGCGCAACTCTGCCACTTCCTGTCTCAAAGCGGAGTTCTCTCGCTCCAGAAAGGCTGCTCGTACTGTGATCTGATTCTCTTTTAGGCGCCTGGCATCTCGTGAACGTTTGGCTGCAATGTTGTTCTTCTTTCTCCGCTGCCAGTATTTCTCGTTCTGAAATAGTGAGTGGACATAAAATCAAATGTTGGGGAACAAGATTTTTTCTCTCTCTATTTTGATAATGACCCTGGTGTTGTTAGAAAATACAACTGTTAATATCTTTTACATAACACATGTTCACATATTTGTTGACAAAGACTTAAGAATATCTCTTTACGTTTAGGGTGTAACTATAATTAAGTTTTGAGCTTCAGGCATAAATATTTGCTTGCCTTTATTGATCAGAGTTAAAGGGATAGTTCACCAAAAATTAAAATTCCGTCCTTAATTACTCGCCCTCATGTCGTTCCAAACCTGTACGACCTTTGTTCATCTTTGAAACACCAATCAAGATATTTTGATGAAATCCGAGAGCTTTCTGTCCCTGCATAGACGGCAGCATAACTGACATGTCAGGCCCATAAGGTATAAGGACGTTATTAAAATTGTCCATGTGACATCAGTGGTTCATCTGTAATTTTATGAAACTACAAGAATACTTTTTGTGTGCAAAGAAAACAAAATAACGACTTTATTCAACAATGTCTTCTCTACGGTGTCAGTCTTCGATGCGCGCTCACGAGAGTACCACGACGCATGCGTGTACATTCCTCTGCCTGTAAACTACGCAGAACACCGCTCCTGCCGTCAGCAAGCACCACACGCATGCTTCGAATACTCTCGTGATCGCGCATCGACGCTGACATCGTATAGAAGACATTGTTTATAAAGTCTTTATGTAGTTTTTGCTTGGCTTCCCACTAAGTTATGCCTCGTTGTTTCATAAAATTATGGTTGAACCACTGATGTCACATGGACTATTTTAACAATGTCCTTACTTCCTTTCTGGGCCTTGAATGTGGTAGTACCCTTGTTGTCTATGGAGGGTCAGAGAGCTCTTGGATTTCATCAGAAATATCTTAATTTTTGTTTTGAAAATGAACGAAGGTCTTACGGGTTTCGAACGACATGAGGGTGAGTAATTAATTACCGTGCCACTCAATTTTCTTTTTGTTTTTTTTTTTTTGTTTTTTGTGTTAACTAGCAGCTTTAGTAAAATTTTATACTATCTTAAGGTCATTATGTATAGTCAGTGCTAGTTTTTGTGTTTTTTTGAGATGTTTGTGGATACCAGTTTATTATTTAATTCTTGTTAAACCTGCCCAAAACCATTTCATCTTCTACAAGGGTCCAATTTGTTAAAATATGTTAAATTTGAGGCTTTTATACTTTCATACAATACTACGTATCCTTATTATACTGTGAATAACTATACAGCTTTCTTGATGTATGGGTTTGTTAGGATGGACAATATTGTGCCAGATACAACTATTCTGCAAACTGGATCTGAGGGGTGCAAACAAAAAATGGAAAACATTTCTCGCCTTGTAACAAGTGTGTTCCAATCTAAGTTCTTATCATCTCCATGTACTTCAAAAATTACGTCTTGATATATTGACAGTTCAGAAATTTATAAAATATTTTCATGGAACATGATCTTAATATCCTTATGATTTTTGGCATCAAAGAAAAATCGATAATTTTGACCCATACAATGTTTTTTTGGCTATTGCTAAAAATATACCCCAGCGACTTAAGATTGGTTTTGTGGTCCAGGGTCACATATTTTAAATAAGTTTTTATTTTTATATTTTCAGGTTACACTTAGTTAGTTTTAGTCATTTTTTGTGTGTTTTTTGGTCATTTTTACCAGTTCTTTTTTAAATGTGTATACAGGTTCGACTGTGTGTTTACCTTATGTTCCTCAGGCACAAACACTTTCTTTGCTTTCTTGATCATAGGCTGAGGCTTCAGCTCCTCCTCGGAGAAGCGATGTTTGCGAGGGTCGAACAGTTCACCTCCGGGTATGCTGGACAGCACAAGGTCTGTGGGGTCTGGCTCATAGGGGACCTCTACCTCGATATCATCTGGATTAATGGGCTCTGGCGTCACACGCTCCTCATCTGTGGTGAATTAGTAAATTCCAGTAATGAAATTAAATCAAATTCTAGTAGTTTCAGACATTTTTGCTATTTCAACTGAATATGTTTAAATATCACTTAATTGTTGTTGAGTCTTTAAGTCAGATCTTCATGATAAAAAGCTTGACTGTGTAATGGATTACGTGTGTTGTGACAGAAAGTACACCGTGTTCTGTTTTCTCTGCTGACCTGATTTGGTGTCTGTTGAGCTAGAGCTGGATTCCGTGATTGTGACCACTTCCTCCTCACACTGATCCAGTTCCATGACTGGCATAAGAGAGACTGCTGGGGCTGTCTTGCTTGTAGAGGCTGTGGATGATATTTCAGTTGTCAGTTGTGTGTTTTCTTTCGCAAGACTCTTTTGCAGACCCTCATCCCCTGCGGCAGGAATGCCATTCTCCATGAGAAACTCCTCCAGATCCATGTATTCCAGGTGGAAGGTCTCGCCATCATAGGGAATGGTCTTTTCCCAGATGGCAGGTGTTAAGGCAGCTGATGGTCCCATTCCACTGACCCCTTCAGAGTCCACATCCTCAAAGATTTTCTCTTTATCATCTTCTGTCATATAAAAACACAGTAATGTTTTGTTCAAATTCCAAATCTGCATGTAATTTACATTAGGCAGACTGGCAATGGTCAACAGAATAAATTCACCTTTAAAAAAAATCAAGTTAACAATATGACTGGTACGTTCTATCAGTAATAAAAGTCTAAAAAGATGTAGGAGTGCCCATTTGGAAAAAGAAATAAAATATCAGTTTCATCTTGTGACTGGAATAATCGGTTCTTGCAAAGAGTTTCGTTCAAATAACCGGATTAAAAAAAACGATTCATTCACGAAGCGGACATCACTAGTTCGATCCAGTTTTTCGCTAGAATGCAAAGCATTAAGGCCCGTGAACCATGTTATAAATAACAAATAAACACGTTATATATTTACACAACGAGAAAAGTGTCCTGGTCTGTTTTATATTAACATACACGATGCATTCGACAATAATGCGGCGATAGAGCGAGCACAGACCGCAAGCCTCTGCGCAGCCACAAGCGCCGACTGCTGCAGAGCCACTCACCGTCATCGCCTTCGAGAAGATTCGGTGGCGGAATTTCCATGATTTTCTTTAAAACTACTGGAAAGGCAGGAGAAGGAGCATCAGAGCCTGCGTCTATCGAGAGGGAAACAGGGTCCACGTCCATTTTGACCGATGCTGTCGTGCCGCGCGTAAGAATAGCGTAACTTTAAAGATAACTTGAAATCCCTAACTTAGTTAAATCAGGAAAATGATAATAATGTCTTCAATGCCTTGTGTGCTAAAAACTCTAATCTGAAATCAGTTTACACCCTTCCTTTTCAGACTCTACTTCTGTGTTTGACCCAATTTTCCAGTTAGTTACAGGAGAGAGTGTTTTAATATTCACACGATACACTGGTTTTGGATGCGGATAGGTTGGTCGCGCTCGCTTCTCATGAATAATTAAACAGGCGCGCTGACACGGAGGTGTGTCAGTGTGTGGTTGACGTCAAAAGCGACTCCCTCATTGGTCGGTCAAAACGGTTACATATATTTTCACAAATGTGTTTGAAAAGCGTGTCTGTGACCTACATAATATTTGTGATTTTGCTGTAAAACACGTTTTATAATGCACAACTAACAGGGGAGCTCCATTAAGTACACATACGTCTCAAAAGTGGATTTACATGAACCATATATACATCTTAAAGACAATTACTAAATGTCTATTTAACATCTGACAGGATAATCTTTGATTAGTATTGCAGATGAGCACATCTAATAGACATGAAACAGGCATGTATGTGTGCTATTATGTAGAATTCACTGTTGTCAACACTGCTCTAGATGAATGTAAGTCATGTAAACAAACAAATCTACATAAAGTAACTAAACATAAGTTATCTATTTTATTTGTCCATTTGTAATATTGATAATTTAAGGAACATTTGTGTTGAATAAAAAGCTAGTTACAGCAGCAACTACTTCAACATGTAAATGCAGTATTGAGCAGATAAATCACAGAGGTGACTTGACTCTTGTCTGGATGTTACAGGGACAGATGAGACACACGTGTGTTTATCCGCTGCAGAGTGACTGATGAAGGAATGCTATATAAACATATTTTAAATCTTAAGTTGTAGTTTATATTAATTATTGTAATTTCAAACAACTATTACAGCACTTTTCTGATTCTTGATTTCTGTGCATTTGCTGCAGAGCTTTTGTGGTGGAGCAGGACCTGCAAGGCAAGGTGATGGCGGCATTTGTGAAAAAAAAGGGAAAACCTGAAACAAAAATATAAATAAGATCATTTTGTTACTTCCAATACAGAAATCAGATGACATTATGCTGTTAAAATGACTGCTTTTGTATTGTGTTTGTGCATCTTTGCAGGATCTGAAATGTCTGCAGACTGGTGTGAGCAGTGAGGATGGGAAGCTCACAGCAGCATCCTGCAAATGGTCCAGTGTCATGGATGAGACGCTCCATCACTCCACCTCTTACTGCCTCATCTGGTTCAGATGCTGCTGTGGTCTCTTCATCCTCAGTGACCCCAGAGCCAGCTGGAGCCTTCATCCTCAGTGACCCCAGAGCCAGCTAGAGCATCTAGAGAAACACCAAAAGACACTGAGGATGTGAGTTTGGTCAAGTTTGTTCTGCTGGTTTCTGTTCATACAATGAAGGCTGACTTTCAGAAGCTTCAAAAGCATCATCAAAAAGTGTCATGAAGCTTTTATCCAAAGTGATTTACAGCGCTCTTATTACAGGGACCTACAATCCCCTGGAACAACCTGGATTGCTCAGGGACATACTGGTGGTTTTGAACCAGCAACTTTCTGCTCACCAGTTCAGTGGTTTAGCCCACTACAAAAGTAATAAAGCTACAACAAAAAATGCATGTAATTGTAAACATGAAATTTGGCAAGAAATGGAAAGCTGACAACATGAACTGTAAAATGTTTAACTCCGTTTAAATGTTTTACAGGTAGTCGTGCTCATGGAGAGCAGACACACAGATGTTTGGAGCAGACACAGTGGCAGCCAGATTGTCCCACATGTGTTCCCCTGCTCTTGCTTCTAGCTTGTGTGGTTCAGAGAGCCGTCATCATGGTCTTCCTCATCCTCTTGCTTTACGATGTCCCCATTGAGAAGAGCGAGATTGTGAAGCACAGCGCAGCAGCAGAACTGTCTCAGCTGTGTTGAGATGGCAGTAGGATGTGGGGTTCACCATCTGTAAATACATGATTGTTAGAACAATACGTTTGAATGAAGCTTTGTTTCATCTGTTGTTGACTTGTATTTATTTATTGTGATGCTTACTTTTATTAGTTCCTTTACTCATTTATTCATGTTTATTGTTGTCAGTAAATAAAATATAAATGTTTTATTAATGTATTAATTGCTTGACTGAAAATTGATGTATTCACATCGACTGCATTTGTTCAACTAGTGTATATTTATGTATAGCTATGTCACGACAAAAAAGTATATATTTTTTTCATTTTAAGTAAAAAAAAAAGAAGTAATTATTGGTTAGCATTTATCATTATTATTGCATGTAAGTGTTGGGGTGGGCAAACGATGCAATTCATTCTGGGGTAATCTTAATGTTTAAGTAGTAATGCTTACATTTTTTAAAGTATAAAATCAACAGTCTTCTCCAAAGGCGAGATCTTCGAGCAGCTGCCCGACATATCCTTTGTGCAGATATTGCAAATGCTGAGGAAAACTGTACTAGGTAGTGTTGTGGAGTTGCTGATGCTATGAGGTGTTAGTGCACCTGTCCCTCTTTTTTATCATTATTATTGCCTAACTTATAATTACATAAAAGATCAGGGAAAGATGGTTGTATCTAACAATGAACAATCATAATGGCATATATTATATTAGTGTTATATTACATCCCTACTGTGTTATTCCTATGTATGTCTGCACTCTTATGTATGTCTGCACTAGGTCTGTACTTTCTTCTGCACTGGAAGCTCCTGTCGTCAAGTCAAATTCTTTGTGTGTGTAAACATACTTGGTAATAAAGCTATTCTGATTCTGATAAAACAAAAATTCATGTGTTCATCATAGTATGAGATAATATACACAGAAAAAAAGCACAGTGACAAGGTTAAATATCTTTGAATAATTCATCATGATGTATTTTTTTAGAAGCCTGAGGGATGAAACGAGAGTTAAATTCAACAAGAAAAAGAATAAAACAGGAGATTTAAGCCACTTTTGCTTGTGGATAAAACATTTTGCACAAAATAATTAACAAGATATTCAAGAGATAACGATTTTGGGGTTTCGTAATACATTTTTTAAAAATGCTTTAAGGATAAAACTGGATCATATTAGCGGAGTTAAAATATAAGAACTTAAATCAACCCAAAATGTATTGGCTATACTACAATCACAAAAAAGGGCAGCTGTTTCTTCAACAAGACCACAAAATGGGCAAGTTTCATCATTATCAAGATACTTACAGATAGATGAATTAAACCTGTCACTCATATCTTTTAAGTTGTTGCGCTTGTTATAACGTCAACATAGCGGATGATATCCGAATCGCATTCATACTTAACGCATTCAGGCTGTACTTCAGGCTGTACACTCTCATAGCGCTCGGTAAGTAAGTACTTAAATAAATTAAGTGCTTATAACTTAGAAAGTATGCGGTTTCGAACGCAGCCCGACAACATCTCGTTTTGACATCTCGCGTGGTTCTGTGTGATTTGGACAACTTAAAGTTACGCCTCCTTGTTCAAGTTACGCCCCCTTCAAGTTACGCCCCTGTCTTGCAGTCCGCAGACAGACCCTTCTCCTATATTGAGCCAATAGAGAAAATTCTTACCGTTGTCATCAAGCGAAGGGACAGAGTAGGGGAGCTCAAGCAAGGATTTGAATATTTCCGGAATTTCTGAAGACATCTCAAAACAGTATCAGTTTCTCAACACCTGAGGAAAAGCTGGATGCAGGAGACGCTTAATCAGAGCTTCCACTTATTAAACTGTCTCTCACATTAAAAGTAGTTTGATGCACCAAGAATTCTCAAACTTTTTATTGCGGTCACAAGGTCTGTCGTATCCACGAAGTTACTTAACTAGTCCCGCCTCAAGTCGCCTTATTTCCATAGGGATGAACATTTTGACCAATGGATATCGTTTCAGTGTGCATGTTGTTTAATAGTTAATGAGGCGCGGTAGTTTATTGGTCATTCTAGCCGTGTGCGTTTACTTCGCGAGCCAATAAGAATGAAGACAAGTTATCTAAGTCTAAAACATCTGCGTGTCAGTGTTATGAAATTGAGGGCAGAAATTCAGTTCAGTTGCGTTATCAGTGTCATTCACTTTCCAGCGACGGAGAGACCTTTATGTCTTGTTTTTAAAAAGTGTTAATAATTAGTAGGATTAAGATTTCGGAATAAAAGATTAAATGAAAATGTTAAGAAAATTAAACGCTAACTAGGTTTGACATTTTTCAGAATATGTACTGTATTCAGGTATTAACTGACTATTGATGAATTGCATTCTTCATAGGCGTGTAGTATCAGCATGTTTCCAAGCATTTATCTACCATCTTTGACCTACGACTTACTAACCACAGAGGCTAAATTATTTAATTAAAAGGGCTATCTAGGTATTGTTCTCACTGTTTAATGAATACATCCTGATTGCACAGACTATTCATTTGCCATACTGCTTTTTTTGCATACTATTTAGTAGTCTACATGCTAGTCAGGTTTCGAGGGAGGGGACTTCTCATTCTAGAAAGCATTTGATTGGATAAACATATGTAGTGCACAGTGATCAATATAACATGCACACTGCAAACTTGAAACGCATTTCTTAGTGCATTTTGTTATTGTTTAGAGCAGGGGTTCCTCAAATCTTACCCTGGAGGTCCAATGCGCTGCAGAGTTTAGCTCCAACCCTGATCAAACTCAGCTACCTGTGATTGTCTAATGATCCTGAAGACATTGGTTAGTATGCTCAGGTGTGTTTGATTAGGGTTAGCGCTAAACTCTGCAGGAAAGTGGATCTCGTGGGCCAGATTTGAGGATCCCTGGTTTAGAGTATACTAGCTAGAACATAGATGGCCTCAAGGCTAACAGTTGAATCAACATGAATAAAATCAGACACATTTTCTAAAACAGTCTATTTATTGTTAAACACTTTCATGAGATTTGGTCCACTGTGATCAATATTTCACTTCCAACCAGGGAGAAAAAGGAGAAACAAACCAAACAAATGTAAAAATACAGTACAAAAAGAGGCATTGTTGTTTTTCCTTTTCATTTTTTTCAAAACCCTGATTTTTACTGGTTCTCTAAGCATGTGAAAAATAAACCCAACAGAAACATCTCAACTGATATAATCCAACATTTGCTAAATCCCACATTGTCTTTTCAGGCAGAACATGAATTATTATTAACATATTTCTGCCTTGCACTTAGTCTAGAAAGTGTGCAACTCAAAGGTCTTTTTAAAATGGGCAACCTTCCTTAGTTTCGAAGTCCAGAGAGCCCAGAACATTCCAGTTCTGTGATCAAATAAATTCAAATGGAGAATGAGTAAATGACCATTACTGCAGCCTCCAGAGTGTCAATGGCCAGCAGTACTAACCCTTTGATATGAATATGAATGATTGCAAACTCTTTAACTGTTAACTGAGCTTCTCTGTTCTCAGGTTGTGTCCTCTCTCAGCGGTTATGCACACTACCTCAGCTCTACCATCTCAGCATGATCACATTCCTCAGAAAATTTCAGATGAGAGTTATGTGCAAAACCAGTCTCCATTGCAAATCCAGAGAACATTAACAACACTTCCCTCCCCTATTTCTTTAAACAAGTTGTCTAACGGTGTATATATCATTATACTGAAAGAATAGGATTATTTGTTAAGGTATTTATAGTCGTATATAAATGTATAAGGCGCTATGCAGACAAACATAAATATCCATGTATGCTTTGTGTCCCGTCACAGTATAGCGCTGTGAGGACCGAATCAAACCAATCAAGAGCGTGGTGCAGAGGAAAGTTGCTAAGGCATGATGTCTTTTTTTCACTACAACCACTCTATAAACCCTCTTAAAAGAGATCCCAGGTTTCAGAAAACTGACAGCAACTAAAACATCACAAAAGCATGACACTCTAAATGTTAATGGTGTCACTTGCTTTTCATTGTTTAGGTTGAAAGAAAACCGACAGATAACTACCCTAGGATCTCAATTCCTCTATTCTGGACAGCTCACTAAGCATACATAGACATAATTCACTGTTAAGTATTATATTCATACATGGATACATATATTTAAAGTGTTATACATAGCAATTAACATATACATATATCAATAGCATATAGGAAGATAGAAGTAGTCATAATGGCAATCATTATCATCACTGTCATCATCATAATAATAGCAGTAGTAATAATAATAATAATATGATCCCTCGGTAAAGCGTACTAGGTCACTCCAGAACGTCCCTCTCAATCTCCACAGAAACTGGAATCTGTCACCAGGCCAAATCTGCTCCTTCACGTGTCATTTAAACCCTGAAATTCAATGCAAAGTACAAACATGATTCTAAACCAATCTCAGGGTGCTTCAATTACCATTCTATAGCATTTATAGGCAGTTTGGGGCAGCAAATTCTCATGTAGACTACACAAATCGGACACTTCTGGAATGACTCATAAGAAGAAAAAAAAACACTAACCATCTAATCAGCAATACATGTCATATAGCATAGCTCAATAACAAGAAATTCTATGTAATCAATACAAGGTTAGGTTATACTTAATTAAGCTTAACTGCTAAGTTATCAATTATCATTAGTAGTATGCCACTATAGTAGATATATAAGTGTGTGCATGTGTGTGTTTTTTTAATTTTATATATATATATATATATCATGTCCACTGAAAGTAAGGACAAGGCGTACTAATGGTAGCACTGCATGTCTTGACAGTATATTATGAATATAACTACACATAGGCAGGGCAAGTACAGCTCTTTCGCCTATATTCTTGTAACGCGTCTCTGTTCATGCTCTTAATATGAAATCAATAGCCGGTACAGAGAACTAATGAGCTACTGGCCCACGTTGAACTGTGGCGAACAAGAGTCTCCTAGTAGCGTGTTTATGGGTGTTACAGATTATGCACTTCAAATCCCAATCTAATAGCGTGAATGAACAAACACGGAAGCATCTTCCAACCTCCAATCACTCGATCAAAGAAAAAAAAAAATTAATACCAAGTGTATTTTCAATCCAAATTGTCAGATCACTCAAAAGACTACAAACAGCCCTTGTGTGCGCACTATCTTCTTTATCAAGCACTGCCAAACTGTCACTCAGTGCAAATGGAAAGAATGAGGAAATGTGTGCATGTCAGTGCAAGACCTGTGACTGGCATTATGCAAGTGGGGGTGGTTTTTACTTAGTTAGTCCATTATTAATTGCCTTGGTTTATCAAATACATTCGACATCCAAACAAATCTCAAATTTCTCGTAAATGGCCACTTATGGCTGTACATTCAAACTCTTCTACCAATATGGCAGGACCACAGAGTTAAGCACCACTTCATAACTTCAATCTGATATCTGACACCACATACTTGACTGAAACATGAGTAGCCTTCATGACAGGTGCTTTGATTTAATACTGGGACAACCAGTCTGTTTTTGGTTTTGAGTTTAAAAAGTACTGTGGGAATAGATCTTCAACTCCTCAGAAAGTGTTTAGGGAACGTAAAAACAAACTGCCCTTACTTGAGTTAGCTGTAAACGTAGCATTGTGCACTCACATGACACCCTATGAGCCTGTACCAAGTGTCATGTCAGTGAGTGGGCGAATGTGTTTGATAATGGGTGAAAAAGCATGTGGGGTGTGTGTGTGTATGTGGCAACAATCACTGTGTTAGTCCTATAGTCAGGCGCTCTGCTCTGAAGGGCATCAGAGCCTGGTACTTCCCAGAGTGGCACTGAAAGAGTGGGAAAGGGCCTTAGAAGCTGACATCTGAACAGGAAGACTCATCCAGACCGCCTGTAACCACACACTTTCAGGCCCAGGTCACAGATCCCCTCCACCACCAGACATCCGTCGCCCAACCTGTCAAAAAGAGCACAGATAAATCTGATAATGCAGTTTAAGAAATTAAGAGCTTTCCCCTTTATCACACAAACCACTTTCTTCTGCAACCACCCACCATTGACTCAGAATAGTCAGTTGGCATGGCGATCTGTTTTTCCTCTGAGGGTGGAGTCATTAAGTTGCTGTCTGCACGCCGGTTCTGATTGGTCAGTGAAAGCCACATCTCGTACATCTGCTGCATGTCTCTCACTTAAGAGAGCACAGAGAGATACACAGCTTGTATTAAAACGCATTAATGGATTATGAAAACATCAGTGAATCACACCCACAGAAATGCTATAAATGATTCCGTTAAAAGAAATGGATTCTCACAGCTGTTGTTTTTCATATAGGTCCACACATCCCGCTCCTCCAAACTGTGTGCAAAAGAACAGTTCCCAATATAGTGGCACTTCTTCTGTTTCATGACATGAACACACATCTGCAAGCACAAACGGAGTGTCAAAAAAAATTCAAAAACGTATGAGCCAAAAATGCGTAGCGATTATGTAACAATACACAATTTCCAATTTATGTGAAAGACATATTTAATGGGAAACAATCATCTGTTAAAAATTCTGTAGCGGTTTAAACATCATTTAAACTTTTACAATTTATTTTGAGCTATGTTTGCTGGCAACTCTTTCTGGTTCAAAGCCCTTGAAAAGATCTGTTTACAATCAGTGCTTCATTAAAAATCAGCTAAAAATGTTTGTGTGTGTGTGTGTGTGTGGGTAAAATGTTTCCATTTCCAGAACACTTAACGATGTGGCCTTTTGGTGGTTCATGATACACTCAAGACGGTACATAAATAATGTTAATTGAGAGGCCTGGGCTGAAAATGTCCCGATTTAACAAAACAGATATAGCCGATATCACAAACAGAGATTTTAGTTTTTGCCGTTTCCTATTCAAGCGTGAATAAAAACTTAAAACATTAAACATTACTTGTAGGCTGCTCACCATCTAATAACCTCAAAAGGTTTTGTGTTCTTACTTTTTCATTAAAAAAAGTCTCAGCTTTGAAACTGTCCAAATTATCATGAAATTCTGACACACTTTAATGTAACAGATCACTGAGGTCATCGCAGTTCAAGTGGAAACTTGGAAAACGAGTGAAGCAATTACCTGTTCCACTTTACTGCTAGTTAATGAATATCAGAAGATATGCTTGATTAAAAAAATACAACTTTTTTTAAATGTCACATGTATTCGCTTGTAACTCGTGAGTCAGCTGAAAAAAAAATAATAATTTAGCTGAATACATGTACTCTATTATATATAACATATACCTTTGCCTGTTAGTGATGTCTAAATCATTTAATGTATGTTTGAAGAAATCTCTTGTGAAAACTAGACAGCTGTTTAAATGATTATATTTCAATACAAATTGGAATATAAACATGACTGTTTCATTATAGAGTTAATAAAAAACTGCCTTATGTTTAAATGTTTGTTCAGTTTTTTCCAAGAATTGACGATTATATCTACAAATAAACACAGTTCAGATACGTTTTGAAGAAATGTTTAGGTGCTGTTATTCATTTGAACATTTAATATAATAGTAATGAGAAGGTTCCCTGTATAGTTAACAGTATTAGTTATTAGAGACGTTTTACATTTAAAAACTGTCATGTACTTGAAATATTTTCAAATCAAATCAATAACTTGTGAATACAAATGAAATTGAGAAATCTATACCAACACCAAACCCTAATAATTACAACAGTATTAAGATATTTGCTAGAAATGTGTATTTAACCCGTAATTTGTCTGAAAAGAATGATACGGAATTGCCATTGATAGATACTTTAGAAAAGAAGTATTTCTGTATGATTAACAATAGTATGGTAATAACATCCATTACCATAAATATTACATGGTATGATGTTTAACAGATCGTGAAAACAGCACCGCCGCTCAGTGTCAACGCTAAAACCTGCTTGTCTGAAGAACCTGACAGAACAGTTTCTGTTTACGGTCACAATAATTTAATCAACAAAGGACTGACTTACATCATATTGTTGGGGGTAGGTACGGGAAAAAGGCAGCGGTCGCACTACCACCCACTTTTTCTTCTCAAATGATTTCACTAGCAACACTCTGCGCTCTTTTGTCCAGCTGGAAAGAAGAATAGACAAAGCAGAAAGAAGCATTATACCATAATTACACCAGATACCATTGTTATTGACCTCAGGCAAAGCTGCTGCCTACTGTGTCCATTAAAAGCAGTCATATTACAACTGTTCCAGTAAACATTAAAGGTACGTTAATTTTTAATGAGCACATAATGTGCATCCTGGTGGTAAGATGATGCCTGATTGAATAAGGGAGGCTAACCTGTGCCTGGCTTTGGCAGTGCAGTACTTCAGAGACTTGTCTGGCTCATTGACCTGGCCCTCCCTCCAACACTGTCCACACACAAACTTCATCTTCAGATTCAAGCCGCGCCCTCGACCGCATCCTACAAGTCCTCCACCTGTGCTTCCGCCCCCGAAGCCGCCGTCTCCTCCTCCACTGACAACTCCTCCGGAGACCACAGCACTGCTGTTACTGCTGCTCCCGCTGGGCTGGTGGGGCCCGAGCATGGGCTGAAGATGGCAAGTGAAAAAAAAAGACTTGAATCAACAAAATTGACATAAAATCAAATCTGCTGCAGGAGCAATCAAATAAAAAGACAAGATTCCATCAAAGATGAGCATTTGTTAGACAGCAGTGTTGTTGTTCGGCCTCACCTTCTGTCTCTGTGCATTCTGTTCCAATCTGTGCCAGTGTCTCTTAGACTCTTGCACCATCTCCTCATGGGTAATACCTGACCCAACACATAAGCACAAACAAAAACCATCAGTTGCTTTCAATTGTCCTCTGTCAAACACCATAATGAACCAGAGCGCGGGGCAAAAAAAAGCACAAGTGACAGTAATTTTCTTCCTATTTTAATATCTTAATATGAAACCGGTCTCTTCTGTTCATAAAACCTGCATTTATTTGCTGAAAAATACAATAAAATAGTAACATTGCAACATTATTACTGATTAAAATAACGTATCTATTTTAAAATGTATAATTTTAAAATGTAATTTACTCCTGTGATGGCAAAGCTGTATTTTTAGCATGCACATTAGGGGTGCGCCAATCCGATATTCAGTATCGGTATCGCTCCGATACTGGCATTTTCTGCTGAATCGGGGTATCGGTCAGACGAGACCGATCCAAATCCGATATAGTGTGTATACTATTGTGTTATTATTAAGCCCCACGAAAGCCACAAAAACATTATAAAGCACCATAAAGGTTTCGTGCACTATATTTCAAGTGTTCTGAAGCTTTTCCATAGTTTAATGTGAGGTACAGGTGAATAATTAAGTCAAGTTCACGTAAACTCTTTTCTCTGCTGCGGCTGTCTGTCATCCTCCATTCAGCATTCACTGTGTGTCACGTGCGGTTATGACTAGGGATGCAACGATTATAGATTTTGTTGGTACGATTATTGTCTGAGAAATAATCACGATTATGGCGATTATTATGCATTTATTCATTTCACAAAATTATTACTGTATAAAATCACACGGACACTCTTTAGATAATAAAGTGTTATTGCTTTAAAAACAGAAATAACACAGTAACCAATAATACAGCACAAAATAATAATAATAAAGACAAACAGAAGTCCATCTCTCCCATTGGACCTCTGCTCTGTAAGCATCCATGTCAGTATTTCCCTTTTGAAAATAACTAATGAAAATAGATCACAAAAGTATTTAGTGTTTTCAGTTTTTACATTCTTTACATTTCTTTTGGACCCGAGGCAGAAAACTGGAAACATGGTGAAAAAATGGCTTATGCATAATACTATAAAAGGGATAATATATAACAATGTTAATAAGTATTATTAATATAGGACTATTAACTTTATTTATCCCACAGGGGAAACTATTAATAATCAGGGGAATAAACCATTATCATTGTAATCAACTGTCATCCATACATATTAATTTAATAATTTTTATAATAATTCATATGATTTTACATGTGGCCTGAGAAAATCATGTCTATTATTTTGGTTTGTGAGATCGGAGATCGCGCTGCGCACACATACAAACATTCAGGAGGACACAAACTTGTTGAGAACCCTGCCCCGTGACTTTTATTACTAAAATATCTTAGATACTGAATTGCTACATATTCATCAGCAAGGAGAGGGCAAAATCACTGTTTAAGTAACTAAACTCACATGTTTGTAGAGAGACGCGCTGACGCATGTTTACACACACACACTTCTCTTCAACTAGCTAAATGTTATAATTAATTAATTCAAATAAATGTGATCTTACCACACTATTTCATCTGTCTGATCTGAAGTGGGCAGAATACTGAGCTAACGAGCCGTAGCTTCGCGTCAGTCTTGCCTTCACATCGTGCATTAAAATAGTTTAAAGCCGTGTATTCGCTCTTTAGCAGCAGTTTTTACGGCAATATTTAAATGACACCCTGGTCATTCTTGGTGTACCCAAAATGGTCCCACACTATCGGCTACAGTCATTTCTCTGGTGGAAATAAAGGATCGCTGTTCGGTTCCTCTGTCATAGTTCATCTAGTGTATGTATAGTAGCCTCCGTGTCTCTGATAAGCACATCATTTTAAGCTGGTGCACCGCTAGTGTAACTCTGTTTTCGTTTTGCGCAAGTTGCAACTGTTCCGTTCTGTGCAACAGAAACACTGTGTGTAGCGGAGCCTTTACGATTAGTTAACTGTGACATTTTAAAGCGCGGTTAATTGTGAAACCGGTTAATCGCTGCATCCATAGTTATGGCAGTCAAGACGATGAAATTCTCTCCAAGATGTTTAAATGTTTCTAATGTTATACTTGATCTGTAAATAAAGATAAATGGTTTTGCATAAAAGGAATTTATCTTGCTGGAGTTTAGTGCTAATTCTAAATCACGTTAATTTCTACCGGGTGTCTGTTAGAGATCACAAGACTGGAGTAGAGAGCACTATGAATTGTTCGTCACGAGCACAGTAACTGAAATTTAAAACTGTTAAAAGAAAAGGCTCAAACTAATGCACATATTTAATACAATAGTGACTACACATCAATATCTCTTCACTTTGTGCTTTGTACTTCTCTATGTGGAGCGCTGCGACTCCGTGTTGCTGCAAGCGCATCATTCTGAGCAAGGGATGCGCATAAGAGCTTTGTGCCGATCTGTATTTGTAGCCTTTAGTAGTTTAATACTTCGCATGAAAGAATTAATAATAGCATGATGTTCATATGAACCTATATGTGCTGCCCATTAATGCTATACATTAAAAGAAATGTCTTTTAATGTTTACAGTAGTAAACATTTGAAGTGGATCAAAGAAGTTAATCAAAATTGTCCTAAGACAAGAACGGGTATTATTTTGGTTTTAGGACAACTTTGATTAAATGTTTTGATCCACTTCAAATGTTGACTACTATATATATCTTTATATTATGATTTTCATGAAGATTTACAACACAATAAAAAAGAGCAATGTGTAGGCCTACCAGATTTAGTCCTACACTTAATCACAGCAACATATGATAGATAGAACAGAAAAAAAAGACTATTAATAATATTTCATTGAGCAAAAGTATAATATGAAAGGGTATGGCTCCAATACAGAGCAGCACAAAGCGCTTATGCACATCCCGTGCGCAGAATGATGCGCTCGAAGCAACACGGAGTCACAGCGCGCAGCGCGCTCATAAAAAAGGGAGAGATTGATAGTTAGAATTAGTGTTGCCAAGGTACCTAAATTTCAGTATTCGGTACCAATACCCGTGAAAATCCACGGTTCTCGGTACCAAAGCAAAACACAAAAACATGCTAATTAAAATTTTTGACTACTTTAATTTAATCCAAAATGTGTACATATTTAATTTTAAAGGGATTTTGAAACCTAGAGCTATTCAGCCAAGAACAACAACTAAGATAGCTTAAAAAAAAATAAAAATAAAAGAGCCCAGAATTTGGATGATATGACACAAACAATGTTAACCATTTGTACATTCTATAACACGCATATTTTAGATTCACAATTAATTTAAAAGCCTCTGGAGTGTAAAAATAGTAAATATCATGTCCTCCTGTTATTTTTACCCTAATAAAAGTTATAGGAGCATTAAATAGTTAAAGAAACTTCATTCATATGCTCATTATATTAGCATTAGCCGCGCTTATGCTAACGATTAACTACTCCAATAACAGTGTTCATTTCAATCCGACATTCAAATTAAAATATTGAATAATATGCAGTGGTTTCCCCCAGAACCATGCACTCTATCGTGGCGGCATACAGGTGCATCTTAATAAATTAGAATGTCGTGGAAAAGTTCATAATTTCCGTAATTCAACTCAAATTGTGAAACTCGTGTATTAAATAAATTCAAATGCACAAAGACTGAAGTAGTTTAAGTCTTTGATCATTTTAATTGTGATGATTTTGGCTCACAACAAAAACCCACCAATTCACTATCTCAACAAGTTAGAATATGGTGGGACATGCCAATAAGATAATCAACTCAAAACACCTGCAAAGGTTTCCTGAGCATATAAAATGGTCGCTCAGTTTGGTTCACTAGGCTACACAAACATAGGGAAGACTGCTGATCTGACAGTTCAGACAATCATTGACACCCTTCACAAGGGGGTAAGCCACAAAAATCATTGCCAAAGAAGCTGGCTGTTCACAGAGTCCTGTATCCAAGCATGTTAACAGAAAGTTGAGTGGAAGGAAAAAATGTGGAAGAAAAAGATGCACAACCAACCGAGAGAAACGCAGCCTTATGAGGATTGTCAAGCAAAATCGATTCAAGAATTTGAGTGAACTTCACAAGGAATGGACTGAGGCTGGGGTCAAGGCATCAAGAGCCACACACACAGACGTGTCAAGGAATTTTGGCTACAGTTGTCGTATTCCTCTGTTAAGCCACTCCTGAATACAGACAACATCAGAGGCGTCCTACCTGGGCTTAGGAGAAGAAGAACTGGACTGTTGCCCAGTGTCCAAAAAGTCCTCTTTTCAGATGAGAGCAAGTTCTGTATTTCATTTGGAAACCAAGGTCCTAGAGTCTGGAGGAAGGGTGGAGAAGCTCATAGCCCAAGTTGTTTGAAGTCCAGTGTTAAGTTGCTACAGTCTGTGATGATTTGGGGTGCAATGTCATCTGATGGTGTTGGTCGATTGTGTTTTTTGAAAACTAACGTCACTGCACCCGTTTACCAGAAATTTTGGAGCACTTCATGCTTCATTCTGCTGACCAGCTTTTGAAGATGCTGATTTCATTTTCCGGCAGGACTTGGCACCTGCCCACACTGACAAAATCACCAAAAGCTGGTTCAATGACCATGGTGTCGGTGTGCTTGACTGGCCAGCAAACTCACCAGACCTGAACCCATAGAGAATCTATGGAGTATTGTCAAGAGGAAATGAGAAACAAGAGACCCAAAAATGCAGATGAGCTGAAGGCCACTGTTAAAGAAACCCGGGCTTCCATACCACCTCAGCAGTGCCAAAAACGATCACCTCGATGCCACGCCGAATTTAGGCTGTAATTAAAGCAAAAGGAGCCCCTACAAAGTATTGAGTACATGTACAGTAAATAACATCCGTTCCAGAAGGCCAAACAATTCACTAAAAATGTTTTTTATTGGTCATATGAAGTATTCTAATTTGAGATAGTGAATTTATTTGTGGGTTTTTGTGAAATGTGAGCCAAAAACATCACAATTAAAAGAACCAAAAACTACTTCAGTCTGTGTGCACTGAAATTATTTAATACACGAGTTTCACAATTTAAGTTGAATTACTGAAATAAAACTTTTCCACAACATTCTAATTTATTGAGATGCCCGGTTATATATGCAAATTCATTCTCTGCCAGCAGGAGGCGCTTGTAGAGCACGAGAGATCAGGTTTCCCCGTAAGGCTGTACACAAAGCAGCTCTCAGCTCACAAACGCTGCTCAGGCATTACAGGCAAGATGAAATGAAAATGACATCCATAATTTTCTGAAGACAGTCGGTTTCCCTCAGAAATACAGTGATATAAAAACACCGCACCCGATTTCGACTTTGAGACATGCAGTGCTCATGTTTATTCAACAAAGTCAAAGCCTTTTGGAAAATCTATTGTGGCAGTCAGTGTTGATAGTGTGGCAGGCCGCCACAAATAAATCAATGTATGGGAAACACAAATATTAAAAATTAAAAAGAAACTTACCTGCTTGAACTCTTTCAATTGATCTGGGTGTCTGTCTTTAAAGTGTTTTGTTAGTTTGGTGTGTTTCCTCGTTCTGAGGTCGCCACGTCTCAGTGCTTTTATGAAGAAAGCGCATCTGCGCACCTTTCGGATAGCGCATCAAGAACCGGGTTGACAGTGTACTCGGTACCACCGGTACTTAAAAAAAAACCTGGTACCATAACATTTTCATTTTTTTTAGTACTGACTTGGTACCGAAGTACAGCATCTTTTGACAACACTAATGTATAATATATTATATCTGTGCGATATTTTATTAAGCCTTTTCTTTTAACGGTTTTAAATCTCAGTTATTGTGCACTCTTGAAGAGAGTTTCAACGTTTTGACTGTAGTAACCGAATGTGACACGCAGTCTGAATGCTGAATGGAAGATGACAGACAGACACAGCGGGGAGAAGAGTTTGTGAACTTGACTTAAATATTCATTTATACTTCACATTAAACTATGGAACGGCTTCAGAACACTTAAAATCTAGAGCACAAAAACTTTATGGTGCTTTATAATGTTTTTGTGCCTTTCGTGGGGCTTAACAATAACACAGTAGTATACGCACTATATCGGATTTGGATCGATCTCGTCTGACCGATACATGATCCGGCAGAAAATGCCATTATCGAAGCCGATACCGATACGGAGTATCGAATCGATCCATCCCGATTGAAAACAGTTGTGCTGCTTAATATTTTTGTAAAAACTGATTTTTTAAAAATAGAACATTTTAAAACAACAGCATTTATTAGAAATACCATAAAAGTATTAACTAACACTTTAATTTAATGCATACTGGCTGAGTATTAATTTATTTTGAAAAAATCTTACTAAAAAAAAAATTTGATGAAATCAATTGTTTTTCAAATGAATCAAAAGGTTTCTTAAATGGACTGAACATTCAAAACACAAAAAGCTTAAACATATATACATGAGCTTATGGATTATAAATCAAAACAGCAGATTGAAGTGTGCATGCATACAAACATTATTATAGCATGTTTTATGTACCTGTGTCCTGCTGAAGCACCCAACACTTGAGTTCTATGACTGAATGTGCAAAGGAGCAACTGTCCTCTCGCTGGCAGCCATATCGCACCTCATGGCGGCACACGTCAAACTGGCAGAGTGGGTGAAGAGAGCGTACTTTACTGTAGCGCACGTTTGCTGAGCGAACCACGTGCACCAGGCACCTGTTAGACACAAACATATGAGAGGGGATATGATGCGATGGCTGTTTAAGTGCTGCAAAATCATATTAGTGATCCAAGTCTCAATGCGGCAAAAAAAGACTCACTTGTTATCATCAAAGGGATGTCGTGCAGTGAGGTTGGAACACACAGCAAGATTCTCCTTGCTTCTCTTGCTAATGATACGAGGCTTACTGTCAAAACATTCCTACAGGAAGCCAGAGGCCAGAATAATCACTTGGACAACATATCAAAGCAAGAATGTAACATATCTAGCTGAGACAGACATTAAATATGAAGGTGCACATTACCTCACAGAGGAACATAAACATGCCCATATGGAGCTGAAGGAGACGGGTGACACTGAGGGCCCGTCGTTCGTTGGTACCCAGAGGGTCAAACAGAAGCTCACGACTTAGAGCTCCCTTCCTCTCTTGTGTCCAAACATCTATCTCCTCTTGGCAATAGGCAAAAGTGCAGTTTTCACCATACTGGCACTCCTGACGCTCTTGTACCTCTGGAAAGAGAGAATGATCAATGAGCTTAATTATTCAATTTTATCATTATGAAATTATAAATTATCATAATATTACATACATGTACATATCATTTTTTTTAACAAAAACAATTAAATCTTGATTATCTGTTTCCAGCATGAGTAGATTCTAGAGGAGTTAAACGTTGGGCAAACAGCAAATTGATTCGATCCACAATTCACATGTTTTTGATTTGCACATTTGGATTTCACAAATTCAGAATAATTAGATTTAATGCTGCTCACAATGAATTCTATTCAATTATAGATTTGATTCTATATTTTTAGTGCATTCGGAAGATTATGTAAATGCTTCTCCTAATGCGTCTTTAGTTAAAAAACGACTTACTTATTACAGTTTAAAGTAAACACTGAACACATGTACATACAGGCTATTTGGATATATATCAAAGATTGCAATGTGCTGATAAAATATTTTAGAGCTGAACAAACCTAGGAAAACATTCCATATGTCCTTATTTCTTTTAAATATTTTCTTTCCATGAGTTTTCTGGTACTGAATGTGCCCATTTTTAAATTCCCTATTACTTTCCAGGTTTTTCCCTATATCCTAAGACCCCTCAATGTCTTCTGCTCTCCCATGTAAACAATTATACCACTAAAACAACAGTATTTTATCTTACAGAAAATAGCAATACGATTTTTATAATATGAAATCATTTCATTTTTTTAGTAGCAGTGGCCACGCAATGAACTGGTAGCTTTCATCAACGGGTTGTGAGCATTTGGTTGTAAGACCACAGCACTATTGTAGAGAGCCGTCATTTGCTCATATGACTGCGAGTAACAGGCCTGAGGAAAGATCACACAAAAAGTACTCAGAAAACATGTCAATGAGAGTTACTGATGGAACGGAAAGCGAGCACAATTCAGTGAAAGGCACGTGTCTGCGAGGGAGAGCTGTCGGGATGTGAATCATGCCACAATCATGTGTATGCAAGTAATTTAATGTGTATATATTTTAAAATATTGAACTGAATCACAATTCATTTGATTTTTAATATTTTAAAATGATTATTGGCCGAAAAAATGCAAGATTCATCATGCATCAGCATGCGAGTCGTTAGATCACTAACCGACTTTAACACTGGCCACAACCATTTTAGAATAATGTACATCCCAAACATCTATTCAGTACATAATTTCCACAATTCTTCAATAAACACTGAGCCATACCTTTGCAGAGAACAAAGGCCCCAAGGAAGTTATTACGAGCAGGACGGGGTCGCACCCTCTTCCAGGTGGGGTCATCTGAGGATTTGAGGCGACAGAGCAGCACATCTCTCTTACAGCGATGCGCTGCATCAGGTTGATAATGGTAGTCCATCACCCGTGACCCTTATACAGAAAAAAAATTAACTTCTTTCAGACAGGTACAACATGTTTAGGAATAGTTCTTATTTTTCATATCACACAGTTAAGAGGTACAATACCTATGCGACTGTAGCAAGCATTGCACGCCTGTCTGAACTCATGTGTGGCAGCCAGAGGGTTTCGTGACAGCAGAGAAAGATTGGTACCAACTGGTCCATTCTGCTGAAAGCAAGAACAATTCTTTGAGTAGGTGATAGATAGCAAACCGTTTTTTCCAAACATTTAAAGTTGCATACAAAGTAGACATATTGAGTAAGACTGAGCAGTTTACAAGTACAAAACAGTTTAAACTCACTGCATTGGAGGCATTATGATTCCGCAAACTGGGGATGAAACTGTGAGACATTCGTCCTCCTAAGATTAATAAAGAAAGTAAAATGAATGTAATAAAAAAAGACTTGATTTATCAATATTACTATTGTAATGTCAAGATTTTTTATATATTATTTAAATAAAGGTAATATTATTTAATGCTTCCATGCTAAGTAAAATAACTAATTTCTTTCCAAAACACCAAACGTTTGAATGGCAGTGTGTATCACATTTCAAACACTAACCAGGAAGTGTGTACTCGGAAAGGGAATCCAGTCCTCCAGTGATTAGTGATCCAGACCCCCCCTTCCCAGCAGCGTCTCCAGCTCCAGAGCTAAAGGAGCCGAGGGAGTCCATCGTCTGGGAAGAGGCTTCGCTTTGACCTAGAACTGAGGAGGACTCCAGTGGGGGGAGCGGACTGACAGCAGAGTTGAAATATTGAGTCGTGAGCTGAGCGGAGGATGCTGGGAGACCTGGAGAGTACGGAGGCCTCAAACCCACAGCAGTGTTTGGTAGGTTAGTGGGAATGGCCCCTTGAACTGGGTTCTGATGGATAGATAAGAAAGTCAGTACTTTTACATTGATCAATCCAGTATTGAGCAACTATATCCCACTGTTCCTCCCTACAGCTCTCTATTTCACTCACCACACAGATCTCAGCTCCTTTGGGAATACTTTCCAGCAAGGTGTCCAGACATGAGGTGTCCTCATTCATCACACATTCACCCATGTGTTCAGATACAGGCACAGAGTACGGCACCCGCCCCGATGGCTCCTGGCTTGGGCTTTCTGGCATATCTTGGGGCACAACTGGGCTCAGTGAGGGCATCTGTGGGTCATCACTTACTGGGATTGGTGTAGCCAGAGGAGCAGGGATGCACTGGGCACTTGTTAAATCTGTGGGATAAAGATGAGAACACTGAACCATCCAATTCATTTTTGCTTAATGAATATCCATAAATGTACTCATATTTTAATTAGATTTTTAAATACTGGTGTATGTATATTTGAAGTTCATTTGCAAAATCCGATAAACGGCACTTTAAAAAAAAATGGAGCTGATTGCCGTGCATTATTCTCCACATATAGCGTGGTCTGAACCCCAAACACATTTTGTCAAAAAAGCCGGTTTTGTCCACTTTCAAGGCATCGCGAGTTCACGTTTTACTGCAGAAGCCGACAAGCGCCCTTGTTGTTTTTGAACAGAAGCCGGTAAGTCCATTTAGGCAAATCAGCACGCTGTATTCAGGTCAGGTGACAAGGCTACTTTCACTTTGAAAATACGTGCTAGCTGAGAGGAGTTTTGTCTAAGCTGACAAAGTGATCGAGGAAGGATAATTTCGACGAACTTGATGAACCCGTGATATCTTCTTCAGGGCGAAAAAGGAAAAATAAAAGCTGAAACGTTTTCACGGAACCTTGCAAAAGCAGCGCGCACCATCCCATCATACAGTTTATGATCACAACAACAACAACGTTTGTCAGGCATCTACATTGTCATCTGAGGAGATTACAAAGATTAAACAAGTGTTTTTTTTTAACTCTAAAACATGAAATGTGGAGTTAACTGCTTTTGCCAAAAAAACAATTGTTGGAGTTATCTGCTTTTGCTATAAAACAACATTAATACGGTAAAAAAAAAAAAAAAAAAACTTACATACATACATACATTTAGTACATTACCTGTATTTGTTTAAGTTATTACTTATTCAAAACAACCCAAATGCAGTTTGATTGATATTACTTGGAATGCGCAATAATAAAAAAAAAAGTGATTTCTGAAAGAAAAAAATTTAAAAAAAAAAAAGGAGTTATCGGTTTTTGAAAATGAACTCTTAATTTAAATAACATACCCAAGCGGCAACCTTCCGGTCTCTCCCTTGAAACCAACACAGAAGTGACTTAAACTGCAACTCATTGACTAGCCGCTAGAGACTGGCTCCAAAAGGGATTCAATCCCATAGACTCCCCATATTAAAATGCCCAACTTTACAGCAGAAAAAAATGTGTTTACAGCCTAGTACAATAAGTGGTTTTGGTCTATATAGCTAATTTTGCCCTTCATGACAACTGTGAGGGGGGTGAATTTTTTTTATAACTCATCTGTTTAAATTATATTAAGCCTTAAAGTTCTGCATAATTAAGGGCATGGCCACTTGAGTGACAGGTGGATTGCCGTCACCACCGTCGAGCTAGGTGGGCGTGGTTTCAGCAACCAGCTCCCGCCTCTTTGCCCATTTTCGATTATCCAGGAGAGACACGCTGCCAAGATGGCGACGGCTGGCTCCGCCCACTTTGAGCTTCAAAAACACTCTTAAGAAACCTACGGGTGACGTCACGGACACTACGTCCATGTTTTTATACAGTCTATGAACATACCTGATCCAATATCAGTCAAAGACTCAAGACCATTTGAGGAGGTCTGAAAAGAAAAACAAGGAGATTTGTTAAAGTAATCCAAACCATGCAATTCTCAATTTACAAAACAGCTTTTGTTTTTATAGAACAACTTTTTTGTAAAAACTTGCCTCCCCTGTAGGAGAATTAGTTTCCCCATTGCTGTCGGTCGCAGATGTTGTAGAATCGAGCTGGAATAAAAAGTGTGACATGTTGGAATGAGTACAACTATATGAACTGCAAATGATCAATATTTTAACCTAACAATCTAAAAAACAAACCTGAGGGCTGACGTATGCTTTGCGGATTTTCAAACCAAGTTTGTTAGCTAGATCCTGAGCAAGCTCACTGACTTGCCGGTCCTGTGTAAAATAAAGCAAGCAAACAACCAATGTTTTGTTAGCTAAGCATTACATGAACTAACAAGACAAGTCATACAAATATCTAAATGAATATAATATACATTCAATTATATACACTACCATTCAAAATTTGAGTCAATAAGATTTATTTATGTTTTTGAGAGGTCTCTTATGCTCAGTAAGGCTGCATTTATCTGATCAAAAATACAGTAAAAACAGTAATATTGTAAAATATTATTACAATTTTAAAAAGACTGTGTTCTATTTTATTTATTTTAAAAAGCAATTTATTCCTGTGATGGTAAAGAATTTCCAGCAGTCATTACTCCACTTTTCTTTATCACATGATTATCTTTCAGAAATCATTCTAATATGCTGATGAAGAAACATGTTGTTTTATCAATGTTGAAAACTGTTGTGCTGCTTAATATTTTTGTGGAATTTAAGACATTTCTTCAGGATTCTCTGAACAGAAAGTTCAATATAGCAGTATTTATTTGAAATTGAAATCTTTAGTGAAATTATAAATGCCTATACTGTCCTTTTTGATTAATGTAATGTATCTTTGCTCAATAAAAGCAATAATAAAAACATTGACTTCAAACTTTTGAATTGTAGAAATAACACAAATTACAGATTAATATACTATTTATTCAGCATATAAAAACATACGTGAGGGGCAGTTAATAGGCATCCGGTGCCACACTCATAAGCTTCTCTGAATCTGCCCAGCTCCCTCAGACAAAGTGCCTTCCTGTAGAGTGCCCTGCGACTGCCCTCCGACACACACAGTGCGCTATCACAGTCCTGCACGCCCCGCTCATACTCCCCCTAAATAAAAAAATACAAGAGAAGGCAGATTTGCAGAAATTGTCTGCAGCACTAATTAAATCCTCAGCTGATGGAACTTACCAGACTATAATGTGCAGCTGCCCGGTTCACATAAAGGCTCTCTAACAGCTCAGGGGGAATGACCAGTGCTTCAGACTGAGCATAGCGAGCTACATTCACACCCTCACTGTAATGGACTGCTGCCTGTCTCCACTCTCCATCACGATACACTGCGTTACCTTCATCCAGCAAATTACATACTAGCTGAGTCAGGAATGCCTGAGAAAAGAAAGCAAGAGAGCTTCTATTTGAATGAAGCTCATGAAATTCAATAAATACGGATTATCTAGGTGGGGCCATTTTTCTCCAGATATAGTACATATAAATCATACCTCATAACCCTCAGGTTCAGGGAAAGGCAGAGATGACCTGGTAAAAAGAATTTTTTTTTAACCAATTTTCAACAGAGTAGAGGGGAAGAAGTTAAAGGGGTTATATGATGCGTTTTCAATTTTTCCTTTCTCTTTGGAGTGTTACAAGCTCTTGGTGCATAAAGAAGATCTGTAAAGTCTTGCAAAGACTAAAATTTCAAATCCAAAGAGATATTCTTTATAAAAGTTAAGAGTAAACCACGCCTACCTAAAACGGCTCGTTCTCACGATGTGGGAAGATACGCATAACGCCGCCCAAATGTGCACACAAAGAAAGAAGGGGTAACTTTTAGTCTCGCTGTAGTATTGTTGCTGCCGCCGCCATGTCGTGAAGACGCTGTGTGCTTCGTTGTAAAAGGGAAACTACTTTGTTTGGTCTTCCAAAAGAGGATGATATCTGCTTCGTCATGCCTAGAGCTGATCTGTGCTGGTCGCTGAGGAAACACTTCAACTTTCACCGTGGATGAAGCGGAACCAGCCCGGGGTCCATAACATGTGGTTGCCGCTCATTCGTCAGATCCTCCGGGCGCGCCGTTCTCGACCCCGCCACCTCAGCTCACTCTAAGCCGGGGCTCCGCTCACGTTAGCCCGGCCTCAGCTCACTCTAGCCCGTCCTCAGCTCACTCTAGCCCGGCCTCACATCACTCTAGCCCGGCCTCACCTCACTCTAGCCCCGGCTCAACTCAATCTAGCCCGCCCTCAACTCACTCTAGCCCGGCCTAAAATCACTCTAGCACGGCCTCAGCTCCACTCTAGACGGCCTCAGCGCCACGCCAATCTGGGGGTCCCCTCAACACTAGGCCGCTGTTTGTTTAGTTGTGAAAGCGAAACTACTTGTTTGGTCTTTCAAAAGAGGACACGACTACAAAATCAGTGGTTAAGTTGTATTTACAAAACTGTTCCAGAACAATTTAACCCAAATAGCCAGATGTGTGCAGCACATTTTATGGAGGATGTTTTATGATCCTGTCCAGAGTGACTACAATGCCGGCTGTTCTGACTCATGTAAGTACGTTTTCTTTTATCATTTGCCACCTGATGATTCAAACGCGAGTTTTGGGCAGTATAGAGTAGCACTTGTTGTTTGTCATTCTCCGATCACAAACGCAGAGTTGAGTGTTTGACGCGGTGCGATGACAAACACGTAAAAAAGGGACAGTACAAGTCATTATAATTCTGTAATTTATGTCCCATTGGATGCAACAAATGCCTCGTTGTAATGGGGTTTAATGTTTTGTCTCGTGGCTCGGCACGGACCCACCGGCATATCACAGTATGGTATGGGGCGTAACATTTCCGTCACATGCTTGAGGTATTCGGCCAATCACAACGCATTAGATAGCTGGCCAATCAGAGCACACCTCGCTTTTCAGACCGATGAGCTTTGTAAAAATCACCATGTTTCAGAAAGGCGGGGCATAGAGAAACAATAATGTACAGTAAGTGGAAAATAATGTGTGTTTTTTTTTACTTTAAACCGCATAAACATTTCATTACACCAAAGACACAAAATAATGTTCTTTTTAGCAGCATCATATGACCCCTTTAATTATTACTGCATTATGGAGATGCAGCACATAAGTCTACAAACTTACTGAATGAATCCCAAAGCTTTCTGAATTTCTTCTTTACGCTTCTGTCGTTCTAGATCCATAGCTGTAACATATCAACCAATAAGCAAAATTGTATTACGTTTAAACAAACCCTAACGTATGGTGTAAAAAATAAAAATACACCTTGTAGGGACAAAACATACAATTACTGCAAGTGGTTTTATAAAAGATAAAAGCACAAAATGTTACGTAAAACATTTCAGTTATATGCGTTTTTAATGTTCTAGCAAACATTAAATCTGATATACTGGAGTAGAAAATGTAGTTGCAGTAATTAATCAGGAAAATATTAATGATTCAAACTTTTCTAGAAATAACTGAGCACAATAAAGTAATTTAACACATAATTATATGCACAAAAAGTAGATAATACAGATATATCATCTCTAAGGCCTAAAATTCGAGATAAGCAACTCCGAGCACATCCCCGGACTCTCCTAGGAAACCCCCCACTAATGCAACTCTCTCCGGTCTTCAGAAATCAAAAACAAATACCAGCCATCCTTTAGTCGTACTTGAAACAGTCTTCAATATAATTTAGAATATATAACATATCTTACCGACTTAACGTTAAAGGGTGGTGTCAGCGGAACACACTAATGAGAAAGTTAACTTGCACGGGCTTCGGGTTAGCATTAGCTTTAATGCTAGCTAGCGCTCGGCTAGCCCGCTAATGCTGTCAACTTCAGGTTTGTTTACACCAATTAATATCAATGATGAGTTTTATATGCCGACACTAAACAGTTCCAACAAACATCCAAAATATTTTCCTAGGGTCTAATATTTTATAATTAAATTCTAACGGACCCTTTCTACACAGTATCGTATAAAATCTCTTTAAAATTCTCCTGATAGCCAATTAGCAAGCTACATTTCGCGAACTGCTGCAGCGAGGACGCGTTTAAAGATTTCTTTTAACCTTAATAATAACTGGCATAAAACACCAGAGGACAAAGTAAACACCAGAGCGGTTTGATTATTAAAATGTTATATACAAATTAGTCTACATTGCAGAAGTCAGCTGTGTAACGTTAGCAAGCTAAAACAGAACCTTATTAGGAGGACATTCAACCCACCTAAGACTTTAGATCTTCTCTTCCACCAGGAACTGTTTGATAAAGCAATAAATCCCTTTAACTCTCAGGCAAAAGGTTTGGGTGTTTTATTCCTTCAAAATCATACTTTTAATTCATTCGCCTGCCCCAAATAAACGGACAGAACATGTGGCACTTGCGTCGTTTTCCCAAGTTTATCTAAACCGTCCGGGCTGTGAGGTCCTAAAGGCAGAGAGATGGAGCCTTTTTTGTTCAAAGTGGAGCATTCAGCCACTAGGGGGGCATGGGTGATTTTCTTTACAAAGACTTGGCAGCTCTTTCATAAAGCAAAGGCCAAAAATCCAATAGTATGTTCCTGCACAACCGGAGGCTAGGACCGCAGTTCTAGGACCCTATTCTTTTTTCCCGAATTGGATCACTAAAGATGGACGACACGGACAGCAATCAGAGTGAGTAACTTTACCGATTTTCAATTAAGTTTTATTTTATAACCTTAAAACGATGCAAAGTTTAAATAGCCAACATGAGAACTGCTAAGAAATAATAATTAATTCCCAATTGCTAGTTTTATTGATTATTACGACGTTCTTAATTCGTGACCATGATTTAATTAAGCTAAACCTTGTTGACATAATGACTACAATAAGTAAATCTAGCCAGCACATTAATTAAACTTAAAAAGATGATAAAAGCATGTTGATGTGAGATGTGTCAGATTTACCTGTAGCTTACTGTATTAGTGTGAAAACTTGTTTGATACTCATTGTTTTAGCATATTAGTTAAGTATAAATCATCTTTCATAATTAAACTGGGCTCACTGCTTGGTTGCACCACAATATGTATTATTAGCCTGTCCTTTTGGCAGTACTTTAGATTAATCTTGTTGATGTTTGAAAGGCATGGTCAGCGGTTTGCCTTCTGGACTGATGAGGCCAGAAACCTGCTCCAAGGAACTCTTCAGCCAGTGTACAGAGTGCTATCTCAGAGGAGATCCACATTCAGGCTGTCGATGACCACACTGCAGAGGTAAAGACACTGCTGGACTTCATTGTAAAGTTACAGAGATCTGAGGAGCATTTAGTGGTACTTAAACAAACAATGTTCACATTTAATTATCATTACAAACAAACTCATAGTAAAGGTTCACCAAGGGCCTTAATTAGGAATAACATTAACAATATCTTTTAACTATGCTGCAAATTATTGTAGCTTTATCTTAAATGTATAAATTTCCTCAAAATAACAGTTTTTGCACCATGGTTTGCCCATAGGGTGTACTCAATGGGAAGCCCTCTAAGTGGTCTCATAAGCTAACCTCCTCCCGAGTGCCTGTCTACCTCGACAGTGAGGAACAACTGTCCTGTTTGCCTATCTGAAAGGAGTGCTGCAGAGGACACCAACACAACTGAGCTTCACAGATGATGTGCAGATGTATGCCGGACCATGTAATGTGTTTGTAAGTGTCCTGCTCCTGCACTTACAAAATCTACTGTATAAAATGCATGCTGGTGATGCGGCTCGTGTATGGACCAATGTATAATGGCTTGCTGTTCAGTAGTGCTATAGTAGTATACTTAAATTAACTGTTTTTTCACAGGCCGTCATATATGCCCTGGCTGTCCTACGGAACTTCTCATTGCAGGAGGCTGAGCAGGTCCGGATTATCATTACAGGTCAGAGAAGAATATGAATTATTTTTGCACAATGCCCAGTGCACCTTTTGTTACTGATATTTATGTTAAAACCCAACAGTGATTGTTCTCTGATAACTATTTCAGTGAAGTGGAAGATTTTAATAGAAGGATTGACGGTAACACTTTCTATGAAGTCTGTGTTTATAATACATTATAAGGTTATTCTTAAAGCATTATAAGGAACGAATAATGCATTATAAGAAACCTTATAATACGTTGCATCATCTTATAAATAATCGTAATTACAGTTTTAATGTATTATAATACTTATGTGGGTGTTACGGTGTCTGATGATTATAAACAGATGACACATGCATCAACTTAAGGTAAATGATTATATTCCATAGGTATAATGGTTAGAGGTTTTCTATCTGCATGTTTAAGCTCTGCAAATAAGTAGTCATTTATTAATGTATTTATGTAAAATAACACTACAAAAAAGTCTTCATGAAAACATCCAACAAACATGCTTTAATGTGGTCTTATGTTATTAAGTGTTTTGTCTGCTTTAAGTGAAGTAACTTCACTGTACTTAAAGGAGACAAAGACCACTTATAAATAATAATAATAATAATATTTTCTCAAACAGCCATAAGATCTGATATCAGATCAGATGAATGTGTACACATTTGCTTTGAACTATTTTTATTGTAATATCAATTTGATTATTTTGATGGTACCCTTTAGACAACTGTTGATAAGTAACTCTGCGACTACATTAGAGTATTAGTAGACTGTATGCTAAATATCTGCTAACACTTATTTTGACGGTTCCCCAACAGATATTCTACTCACTATAATATAAGCAACTTTGCAAGTACATCAACTTATTCTACCAACCCTAACCTTAACTAAGCCTACTAATACTCTAATGAGAGTTAGTTGACATGTAGTTGCAAAGTTGCTTATAGTCAATAGACTAAAGGGGACCATCAAAATAAAATGTAATCTAATAAAAAAACACGTTGCATTTTTTTCATTTGAAAGTATTACAACTGGTCTTAAACTAGCTCACAGCAAAATTAATATTAACCTCACAGGAAACATTCAAAACAACACTCAACCACTCCTAACCACTCACAAGATGTAGTTATCTTAAATAAACAATGTCAAGATAATCCATTATAAATTAACTGGATTCATTGTGTGTTATACGTAATCATACTCTTAAAAGTTATAAAGTATTATAATGTATTATAAATGTTATGATTATTTATGAGATGATACAACATATTAAGCTTTTTTGTAATGCTTTATGCACTAATTATAATGCCTTAAGAAAACCCTTATAAAGTATTACAAATACAGGCTTCATAGAAAGTGTTACCGGATTGACAAACAATTGAGGAAAGAAGAGAGAACATTCAGTTTGTGGGTTTTGCTCTTAAACTTAAATTTGGAGTTTGGAGTTAGCGAGTTAGATGTCAGTAACATGATTATTCTGTTTGGTTCTCTCTCTCTCTACAACCCCAACAGTGCATACGTGTTAAATCAGAAATATATATTACAGAGTTAAACATGTTAAAGCAAATGTTTCTTATTTAATCCCTCCCCCTTTTCTCTCTCTTTTATCTCTCTCAGGAGTTGAAGCCTACAGCCTTTCTGTCCATGCAGCAACTGATGGAAAAGGGGGTCTTTTTTTATGATGTTGTATTATGTGCTATTGCAAAAATGAGTATATACAGTATATAAATATGCATTCTTGAACCATTCTTGAGTCTTGTGTCTTGCCTCTCTACAAACTTTTAAATATCTGGCTGTAATTTAGTGACTGCAAATGCTGATTTCATTTGATTCCATCTTTATTATACCTGATAATGAGCTAGTTAAACTTAAGGGGGCTAATCAATATACAGTATATTTCAAGAAACTAAGACTTAAGGTACTCCACTTTTTCAGTTGTTTAAAGACTGAAATACATTTTTCATTTATATTTTAAGTGTAAATTCATTTAAATTTAAAATTGTCAAAGCAGGTATTACACACTTTGTTAATTACAGCTGATGCATTTATAAATCAAAAATCACAATTTAAAATAAAAAAAAATATTTTCTGAGATTCAATATTTTACAAACGTAACAAACATTTACTAACAACTAAGCACCAGTGGGTCCAGAACTGCGGTCCTGAAACTGCAGCCTCCGGTTGTGCAGGAACACCCTTCTCCAAAAATCTCGCGTGTCTTGGAGAAAAAAAATAATAATAATAATTTTAAAAAAAAGTGTATTGTCTGTTAATTTAATTCAGGTATAATTGTCATTCTGGTTTAGAGGTCGATTGTATTATTATTATTTAGATATTATAGCATCATTATATATTTATATTATGTTTACCTTTTAGTTTGTAGGAAAGCGTACATGAAATAAATAAATATTTTTTGACTCAATTTTTAAAATTAGCCTACAATTAACAGTTGCTGAGACTATATCACGTCAACAGAATGAAATAAATCCATAGTGATTTTCATAGCTGTCTATCAAAGCTAATATTTAGTTATTGTGCAAGTATTTGTAATATATATTTTCCCAACATGTTTAGTGATTTTAAACGATTGCCTCTCCAAAATGAATCATCTTGTGTAGTAAAAATGAAACGGGGCATCAGTGGTCAACTATTATAATATTATTCACACAATGGAGCTCATTCAGCATGTCAGTAAGTATTCAAAATTATTTTTACAGCCTAATGAAAGTAGAAGTGGGCAGAGCAACAGCACTTTATGCCTCTTAATGTGCATTTCTATGTACTTTACAAGATATCTGAGGAATACCCACTGATCTATAATAGAGAATATTTATATAGATAGTGGAATACCACAGAATTCTTTCTTCTTGTTTTGGTGTTATTATTATTATTTGCATTTGTAGAGGAGTGTCAGAGGCTATATAGATATATATATATATATATATATATTATAATATAATCTATGGGTCAGAGGGCTGTCATGACATGAATAGTCTAGATTTTTAGACTTATGGTTATATAGCAGGCTTCTCAAGAAGACAAAGCAAATAATAATGAATCTAACAGTGGTGCAATCTGATGATTTTCTCTCGAAAATTCACCACCAAATTAAAATAGCCTTAGAAATGTCTCATAATTAAATGTAGGGCATTATTTGAAAAGGTACTTTTAACTTATAAAATTGAACTTCCGGCGTTGCTAGCTCCCCGGTATTAGGCGGTTGTTTACACATTTCTTTGGCTTTCAGGAGCATCGTTGAAGCAGTGTGAGGAGAAACTAAAGCAGCAGCGTAAGTACATGCATTTATTTAAAATACAATGTTGTGCCGAGCGATGTGTTGAAGATATGTATTATAACTAGCTGATTGCTAGTAACTAGTCTCTCGAAGATAAAAGTAGTCACCTTATTATTATTATTATTATTATTAATTTGTTTTGTTTTATATTCTTATAATACCTTATTTAATTGCCATTTTGAAATAAAGAATAATTGCCTTTGATTTTCTTAACTGGACAACTGTAATTAGCCTGATGTGGACAAAAAGGCCATGTACTGAATTATGTTATGTTGATGCAGGTTGGAAAGTCTGACTATTTACCTCAAAAATGCCCTTGTTTGGGAACATTTTCAGTCCCAAAAAAACACCACCTCGTAAGTCTGCATCCCTTTCCAATCTACATACAGTAAGTACAATTTTCTGTTGCATTTTAAGATGCATTTTAAATAAAAAATTAAGTATTTAGAAGCCAAATGATCATTTATTGTTTTTATCAGCTGGATCGGTCAACACGGGAGATTGAATTAGGTCTGGAATATGGATCTCCGGTGATGAATATTGGCGTCCAGAGCTTGACATTTGAAGATGGCCAGTGGATTTCAGGTATAAAAAGATCAATTAAATGTAATGATAGCTAACCTGTTTAAGGAATGTAAGGAATGTCTTTCTCAATCACAGAGTCAGGAGGTAATGTATCAGGAAAAGAGGTACAGCGACTGAAGAAAAGGAATCTACAGTTAGAAGAGGAGAATAATCTCTTCAGGCTAAAGATTGAGGTTCTTCTTGAAATGGTGAGTGAAGCCACAATAGCTTGAAAAATATGTTGGCTAAATCTATATACAATTATTAATTACACTGCGCAAACTGCAAAGTGATTTAACTTTTTTCCTTTAAGCTTTCAGAGTCAACAGCAGAAACGCATCTGATACAGAAGGAACTTGAAGATGTGAGGAGTAATTCTCGGAGAAAGAAGTGATGAAAGGAAATAAAGGGGATTCAGTCTTTTTTTATGTGTATATACAGTATAGGGATTTTACAATAAAATTGGTGGATCTATTGCAAGACAGTATTTAAATATCACTTACATATTACGCAATTGATTTTTTTTTTAAATTCTTTAAATCACTTTGTATATTTCCTTTTTTAATTTTGTACTGTTTCATCGCCAATTATGTGAAAAAGAATAGGGTTTTTTTCAGTTTTAATGAATAATTTCAGGTAATCACATTTTTGCATTTTCTGTTTATTTTGCCTTAAAATAACTGTGTTGCATTGGAAATACATTCAAAACTATAAAAAAAAACATCTGAATTCAACAAAATGTTTTCAGATGACATAAAATCAGCTGAAGCTCACTTATAATGTGTTTAGAACACAATAACTTGTCTTATAGCCAGTTATTATACCAAATCCTCATTCCTTTGGCCCCAGTAATTGCTCTTACATGACAGTCCCAAAACCTTTCAGCATGTGTAGATCTGAATGTGCATTCAAATAACAAAACAATTACACTCTTTCTTTGGTTCAACAGTAAGATTAGCCAAGAGCTGTAAAGGTTTAAACATGTACATGCTGATTTAAGAGGATTTTCATATGGAGTGTGAGGCACGTATTACACGCCTAAGGTAGAAAATTCTAGATCCGGCTTTTTTCTTCTTCTTCTTTAATAATTATAAACCAAATACATTTTGAATTATAATAATTGTTGTACCAATTTTATGGCAAAGGTTTTCTACTATGTAATTTGACTTTTCAAAAGCGGACCTGTCAAACTGTTAAACTCCAGATTTCCAAAACAATAAAAGAACACTTGTTATTGTATCACATCCAAACTACTTACATCAGTGTAATGACTCTGTGTTGTTTTTAGAATGAAAATGCATTGTGCAAGTAACTGTACTGACAAAACAAGTAAACAGCCAAACAATAATTCTGTAATACCACTTGTACTGTCCAGGAATTTCACCTCATTACCTATAAATAAGAGACTTTGTGAGCAGATTAATTACAGATTATTAGCAGTGAGTACAAGGCAAGGAAGGAGGTGCACCAGCAGGTTTATTTAGCAGATTATGCTTTAAAATAATTCAAATGTACAGTGCAATGGGGCTTGCTTGATGACAAGATTTAGTGCCTTATGTATCTAGATTATATATATTATGTCTACTAAGAAGGCCAGGTAGATCATACAGATACTTGAAGAAATTTTCTGCCATTTCAAAAGCCAGGTAAGACAATTACTTGTGTTTCAAGTATCTTAAAAAACAATCAAATAATTGTTCTCAAGATGATATTTATGTTTATTTATCTATGAAGATTTTAAATCTTCCAGGTAAAAGCATCTGGATCATCCTGGTGGTTTCATTCATTGTGATATACAAATGTTACATTTAGAGTCTATATGCTTATGCAAAACTTTCAGAATAATTCTAGAGACTCTGTAAAACAATGTAGTGTTATGAACACTAATAAAAAATGAATAGAAATGATTTTAAATACTGTGAGCTCTACACATTTGCTCGATACAAAAAAGTGGAGTAAAAAGCATATTTATTGTATAGAGGTCAGATGTCTTGATTTAAATCAGAATTTTACAATAGCATATTGATGAATTGCAGTAATGTAAAATTTTAAAGTAGTAACTTTAACAGTCTGTCCCAATTGTAATCTGTCAGATGTCTGGTTACGTCAACAGCCAGACTTTTTAAAATGAACATTTTAGAAATATTACAGTAATGCACAAGAGTAAAAGTATCCACACCCTGAATGTATTCCCTCATCATCGTACAAATAATGCATACTGTTAAATTAATCACATTTCCATATGTTTTGTGATGCAACAAGCAAGCAAGAATAAAATGTGAGGTGTACCAGGAACTTGGCATTTGAAGACTCAATCAACTATAACACAAGTCACTAGATAAAAAAAACTTAAAAGAAACTTCATGATCAAAGTTTCTGATATTTACTCAATATGATACATTATGTGTCAGTCAAGTAATGAGTAGGATTGACCTATGACTGTACTTCCTGGAGGTGAAGGGAAACATGTGTCTTGTACTCATGTACTAACTTCCTCTGCAAATGTGAAGCAGGTTCTTGAACAGCAGCACATGTTCGGTAGTGCATCATCTGAAATTGAAATTGCTAGAATTTGTTCTGTCTGATCACGTTTTTTTTTTTAAATTCTACATATAAGTATATCAAAAACATTTTATGTCTTCTCTTTTGGAGGCCTGAGCAGCTATGGGAATTATTGTAGAGGATCGAGAGACGGTAGGTGCCCCAGATGGTGGCTGGGGCTGGATCGTTCTGCTTGGATGTTTTGTCATCACTGGCTTCTCATATGCCTTCCCGAAAGCTATAAGTGTGTATTTCAAAGAACTGATGAAGGAGTTTGACTGTGGATACAGTGACACAGCCTGGATTTCATCTATAATATTAGCAATGCTGTATGGTTCAGGTAAGATACTATAAATTGAATTATAAAACCTTTACATGTTTTAGAAAAATCTTATCTTCTTCTTCTTAATGCTCAATATATTTATGTTAATTTAATCCAGGTCCAATCTCCAGCATCATGGTTAATAAATTTGGATGCCGGCCAGTGATGTTGGTTGGAGGATTTCTGGCCTCAGGAGGGATGATAATTGCATCTTTCTCTACTAACATTATCCAGCTTTATCTCACTGCAGGTGTCATTACAGGTAACTAAAAGACATTTCATATCAAAAATGTATAAATCTATAAACAGTTAGTTTCAGTGCTCAAGCTGACTTTTCACTGTTTGTATTACTCTGCTTGTCCTTATTTGTGCGTTCCAGACAGATTGTAGTTTCGGTCTTGCTATGAAATGAGCGTTTTTAGTGACAGTATGTTACATTGTTACGCCAGTAGGTGGCGATGTGTGACTGTCTTTGTGAGTGAGTCATTGAATCTTTCGTTCATCCAATTCGTTCAAATACACTGATTCATTTGGGAACTACACCCAGTCTGCTTTGACTTAAATATTTTCATTAGTAACTGTCAGCATGTCTTTAAGTCTGCTTAAAAAAAACTTAATATCGGATAAAAATATGTTATAAGAAATATCACACTCACAATTGTGCTGTTAGTCTGAATATGAGCAAATGCAATACTGGTTAAAGGGATAGTTCACCCCAAAATTAAAATTCTGTTATGTTTACTCACTCTCATGTTGTTCCAGACCTTTATGACTTTCTTTATTCCATGGGACATAAAAGAAGATATTTTGAATAATTCTCAGAATCAAACAGTTTTGGTTTCTGAGAAGTTTCTCAAAATATCTTATTTTTTGTTCTGTGAAAGAAAAGAAAAAGCTTTGAAACAACATGTCAAGAAAGTAATATGTCGCCACCTACTGGCGTAACAATATCATAGTGCTGATATTCAGACTAACAACATGACATTTATATTTTGATTAAAAAATTGACTAGTTTACATTTTTCAAAAAGGAGAATCGAACATTGGGGGTATTGATATTACTATAGTATACACAACACAAAGCTTTGTTTTATAAACAAAAAAATACTATTATAAAACCGAGTCCATAAGTTGTTAATGACAGAGTTGTTAAATTCCATATTTTGAATGAATAATGCCTTTGTCTCTATAAAGGTCTTGGACTGGCTTTAAACTTCCAACCATCACTGATTATGCTGGGGTCTTATTTTGACAAACGCAGACCACTTGCCAATGGACTGGCAGCAGCTGGAAGCCCTGTATTTCTGTCAGCTCTTTCTCCATTAGGACAACTGCTGCTCAACCACTATGGTTGGAAAGGAGGCTTTCTCATCACTGGTGGTCTTCTGCTCAATTGTTGCGCCTGTGGAGCAATTATGAGACCCCTGAAATGCAAAGAAAGGAAAGCGATAGCCTGTTCCCAAGAGCTCAAGGAAATGCTGCCTCCTGAGGCTGGACAAGAGAATATCATTTGTGAAAACAATAATGATAAAAAGCCCAGTAAAAAGAAGCTTTTGGACTTCAGTGTACTTGCTGACTTAGGGCTTATTATCTATATTATTGCAAAATTTATAGTTGTCCTCGGCCTATTTGTTCCAACTATTCTACTAGTCAACTACGCTAAGGACCAAGGAGTGCCTGACCAGGATGCTGCCTTTTTGTTGTCTATTATAGGATTTATTGACATCTTTGCTCGTCCCACGTGTGGCATAGTGGCCAGTTTAAAATGGATCCGACCCAAGATGTCTTATTTCTTCAGCCTTGCCCTGCTCTTCAATGGCCTAACAGATGTTTGTTCAGCTACAAACACAGACTATAAGGGGCTAGTTATCTTCTGTGTGTTCTTCGGGCTGTCTTATGGCATGGTGGGTGCTCTGCAGTTTGAAGTGCTAATGGGTATTGTGGGAAAAAGCGGTTTTTCCAGTGCACTTGGCCTAGTGCTTCTTATTGAGGCAGTGGCTGTGCTGATTGGACCTCCCTCTGCTGGTGAGTTATGATGAAAACATGTATTAGATTGAATCGTCCGTTATGAAATGGTCATTTTATGATAAATTGGTAAATGTAGTAAATAATGTTTTCTTTCATGTATTTTTTCCCCATAGGTTATTTGGTGGATAAATACAAGAACTATGAACTGATTTTTTACATGGCTGGAGGAGAGCTGATCACTGCTGGAATATTTCTTGCCCTTGCATCATTCATCTTTATTAGCCGAAAGAAACACAAAGACACTCAGCAGAAACATCATGGTGATGTGGCAATCAATCCTAAAAGATAAACAGAGGAGAAAGCTGAAATTTGGGACATTTATGTTCAGTTACTCATATTTTGTTTACTTATGCGTATTATGAATATTAGTGTCTTATATTGAGTGAGGTTTTAGATTTTCCTACTTTCTAACCCTTGCATATAAATTACACAAAATAATTGCATCAGCAAAACCACTGAGAAATAAGGATGTCTGAGACAATAAAAAGGATTTTGAATGCCATGTTCTTAGAAATGTTATTTTATATTTATGTTGGTTTTATGTGCTATAGGCCTATATACACAAATGTTTACCTTTTAATTGAATCTACATGAATCAGTGTTGTTAACTGGAACTATTTTTAAAAACATTAAAAAAAATAGAAATGTTGCCTTGGCAACTTACTGAAATAAGTTTAAGTTGAAATACTCAATCTAGTAAAACTAAAACTTAAATAAAAAGAAAGATAATAGAACTATTAAAAGTGACAAGCACGACTAAAACATTAAAATTAAAACTGCAACTATAATACAAGATATAATATAATTAGTGCTGTCAAACGATTAATCGCATCCAAAATAAAAGTTTTTATTTATATAATATATGTGTGTATACTGTGTATATTTATTATGTATATATAAATATACACACATACAGTATATATTTTGAAAATATTTTCATGTATATATTTACCTTAAGTCATTACTTCAGAGTTATGTGCCCTCTAGAAGCTTGCTTTCTGCAAGTGAACGTGGCTTTATTGTGCCATCCCAAAGAGGAACAAAATCACTTTCACAGACTTTTTTCATTAACTGTTCCCTCCTGGTGGAATGACCTTCCCAACTCAATCCGAGCAGCTGAGTCCTTGGCCATCTTCAAGAAACGACTAACAACACATCTGTTCCACCTTTACTTGACCCTCTAACTCTAACACTTTCTATTCTATTTTAATTCCACTTTATATTTCTCTTATTTTTATTGAAAAAAACAACAAAAACAAACAAACACTAGCTTTCTATATTTTCTATTCTATCTACTTGTTTTCTTGGTGGTGTGTTGTGTGTGGTGTTATATATATATAATATATATAATATATATATATATAGATATATATATATATAGATATATATAATATAATAATTATATATATATATATATATATATATATTTTTTTTATTTATTTATTTATTTATTTAGTCATTTAGGAGACACTTTTATCCAAAGCGACTTACAAAGGAGGACAATAAAAGCAGTCAAAAGGCAACAATATATATGTGCAAATGACAAGTCTCGGTTAGCCTATAACGCAGTACACGTAGCAGGTGTATATATTATATATTATATATATATATATATATAGATAGTAATACACACACACCACCACAAAGAAACCCAGTAGAATAGAAATCTAAATATAAAGCTAGTTGTTGTTTTTTTTTAAATAAAAGATAATATGGATAAAATAGAATTAAAATAGAGAGAAATGCTAGAGTTGAGGTCAAATAAAGGTTATTATTAATATTTATATATCTATATCGATATATATATATATATATAGATAAGATACTATTATTATATCTATATATATATACTATAATATTAAACCGTACACCCCTTGCTACGTGTACTGTGTTAGGCTAACCGAGACTTGTCATTTGCATTTATATATGGTTGCTCTTTTGTTAGTTTTGACTGCTTTTATTGTCCTCATTTGAAGTGCTTTGATAAATCGGTCTTGCTAATGACTAAAGGTAAATGTACATATTAAATGAAATAATTGATATTATATATACTATTTTTAAATGTTTAACAACATCTTTTTCTAAATATATACATGCAAGTGTGTGTATTTATATATACATAATAAATATACAAAGTACACACACATATATTATGCAAACAAACACTTTTATTTTGGATGCGAAGCAAAGCGTTTACAAGCACTAATATATATCATTATATAATTATATATAACTATTAAATAAAAGATGGATATAATAGGTATACATTTTATCATTCTATCATGATATATAAACTATTAAAACAACACTGCATATAATGATATGAATAGATCATGCCATCGCATTGGCTAACTTCCTCTGTCGTAGAAACTATTTGGGATTTTGATTGGCCAGCCCAGCAGTCAATCATCAACAGGACGGTCGCCTCGCCTGACGTCACTCTCAGGAAGCGGCAAACTGGTGCTTTCAGCAGTTTGACTCGGCGAGGTCGCGTCATATTTAACTTTAAAACAGCCCATTTTAAGGCTCACAGAACACAGTAAAGTTATTCAGTCCTTTCGGGTATATTTAATTTTAGGACCAAACATAATCTTCTTTATTTCCTGAGGGTTTTCATCGCCACAGAGTGTTTCAACAATGCCGAGAGGAGGTGAGTGTCGCGTGCTTGCTTGATCGCTCTCTAATGGTTTCCAGTAACTTATTCCGCCAGAGCCAGTATTGTAGTAAAAACAACGTATGAAAGGGAAATTGGAAGTGAAGGTGAATTTATGGTCCTAGATGATACTGTTAATGGTTAGAGCTTTTCTATAATGGGTAAATCACGGTGTATGAACCCGAGAACAAACCTCAGGCCATGCTGGGCCAGCGCAGCCACATGGATTGTCTGAGAAGTGTTACAGCTTCATCGACCATTCTTAGTCATGCTTAGCCTGATTGTGGTAGTACGTAGCCGCATGTAGTGTTATTATCTCTCTTTTTAAATATGTTTAATGTATTTAATTTTTATTTTACCTTGCCCACCACCGTAGGCAAAAAAAGCCATAAGGGCCGTGGGAAGCAGTTCAGCAACCCTGAGGAGATTGATCGGCAGATGAGAGCGCAGAAGGAAATGGTGAGTGCACTAGTGTTCATCTTCTGTCACACACACACTCCTGAAAGTGGTACAGTGAAGGTGTTGTTTGCTGAGCATCAATTTGTATAATGAAAACTCTGATTCATTTGGGTCTAGGAAGAAAATGAAGGGGCTGAACGTGGAAGTTCATCAGAATCTGAAGAGGAGAGCAGCAGTGATGATGAAGTATGACATTCGAATTAAATTCACCTAAAGTGTTCACCCAGAAAGGAACAATGTTATTTACTCACCCTTGTTTTCAAACCCATAAGATGTTGGTTAATCTTTGAAACATGAATACAGATTTTTAAAAATTAAACCTGGGACATTTCTGTTCCTCCACTGAAATTCTACACAACCAAAACGTTTAAAAATATTTATAAAGACATTGTAAATGTAATCCATGTGATGAAACAAGTGTTTTAAATGAAGGATTCGAAGAGAGACAGGTGCTTTATAAGATGAACAGATTCAATTTTAGGTTTTGATTCACCTATAAACATTGATCAACCCACATACATACCGCACCTCAGATATGATAAACATAAGCTCAAACTGGCTTTACATGAGAACCAAAGAGGCTTTATTCTAGTGTATTAGCCTAAGCACGTAGAGTTGAGCTGCTGTTTATAATATTTTGATGTACTCTGTGTTTGTGTGTTGATCAATGTTCTAAATTAAATCTGTTCATTATATTAAGCGATCATGTCTCTTCAGAAAACCTGGAACTGCTTTTTCATATGGATTCATATGCTTTACTTTTACAATGTCTTTTTGTACTTTTTAATGCTACTTGGTTATAAAGACTTTTAATTGATGGACAAAAATAATGAGAGAATATAAAAAATATCTTCATTTGTGTTCCAAATATGAATATAAGTCATGTGGGTTTTGAATGGCATGAGGGTGGGTAATTGATGAGAGAATTTTCATTTTTGAGTCAACTAACCTTACATTAATATGATAATTTGTTATTAGGGAAATAGTTTAATATAAGATGGTGATAGTGTTGCAGAGGCTGTTTCTGATTTATGAAGTTTTTTTCTTGATTTGTTCTCTCTTGAACCAGCCTAAAAGGAAAGGAGTAGAAGGACTGATTGAAATCGAGAATCCGAACAGGGTCTCCCAAAAGAGTAAGAAGGTTGTGGAAATAGATGTCAATGCACCTAAAGAGCTCTCACGTCGGGAAAGGTATGTGGGACAACATATACTTGAGAACCTCAGAGTCAAATAAACTGTTGTTTTATTGCTTTATTTATGTGTTTCCTTGTATAGAGAGGAGATTGAAAAGCAGAAGGCTAAGGAGCGATACATGAAGCTGCATCTAGAGGGGAAGACGGAGCAGGCCAGGGCAGACCTGGCCAGGCTGGCCATTATAAAAAAGCAGAGGGAGGACACAGCAAGAAAGCGAGAAGAGCTAAGGAAAGGTGAACTGATAGCATTATGTTTTCTAATGAGAGATCAACCAATAGCTATGCTTCCATCCAAAGTTGCGAAAAACATCAAAAAACATTTGCAAATAAAGCACCGTTTCCATCTAGTGAGACGGTACGCTGGTTGGACCAGTTATGCCGTCCCATGGTCACATTACATTTTTTTTGGTGTGCATCAAGGAATTTATTAGGTAAATGTGTTTCCATCGTAGTTTATGGGCATGCTTTCTTATCGGTTAAAAAATTTAACCGACTCAATTGAGCGCATATGTTTTTTATGAGCTTTTTTAGAATTTATGTGTATCTTGGTATTTCCATTCAGTGTTCTGTCTTTTTTTTTTTTATGCAATATCCCAAAATGCACAATAAAAATAACCATAAAAATAGGTGGATGGAAATATAGCTAATGATAACATAAATATAATTTGTGGTGTGTACATGTTGAGAGATGTCCAAACCAGGGCCAGTGGGCCAAAGTTTGCCCATAATAACCTTTGATATGGCTTGCTCACCATAAAAACAATTATATTATTTTATTATACAAACAAAAATATATATTGATATGGCCTGCCATACAAAAAAAATTAAGCAGTGAAGTATATCTTTCTTTTTAACTTTTTTTTTTTTCCAATGAAACTCACTATTATAAATGGTAAGAAAAATGATGAGGATGATGAAGATCTCGATGAAGATGTTTATTGCAGCATATCAGTGACAAAGTACATGTAGTACCTTGGGTTCAACGGAGTCAGAACGAACCACGAACATCCTAAGCTCAGACATTTTATACTCTATTACGTTCATCTTCCCGCATGTAAATTAAGTTTCGTCTTAAATGTAAATTGCGGATAACAATGAAAGTGATAGCCTTCCGTTCCCACGTCTTTGGTAGTCTTTCGGGTGGAAACAACCAAATGTTAAGGTGCAATTATATTCAAGTACCCTTTTGGTCAGCAGGTGGTTCTTGATGGCCTACTGCCGCTCCCACGCTATAGGTAACGTTCAGGAGATACTATTTACATATTATTTAAAGAATTATCTCTATGATAATTAAGCTCTTTGTAGAGAGAGGAGAATAGTTTAATTGGAGTGGAAGTTTGGTCGAGGCAGACAAATTTCTTACAAAATGTAGAGAATATAAATGAATTTGTACATTTAATATAATAAATGGATATAATGCATTTACTTCTGGGTCAAGGCCCTCAATCAAGATTGACTTTTGGCTTTTCATAGTAAAAAGTTTGTGTACGCCTCCTCAAGATATTACTGATGGACTAGTTAAATGGATGGTCCATCCAAAAACTCCTTATTTTTGGGTGAACTATCCCTTTAATAACTAATAATGACACTGATCTTGTCTGTTTCTCTGCTTTTTTTTTCCAGGAAAAGAAGCAGAAGAGGCAAAGTCGAAACGCTAGTCCAAGCATCATCACACAGGACAGGGCTTTTCTGGGGAGGGAGGGAAGGGGACTAGTTATTTAGAGGAGACTGCTCAGGGGAATCTGTACATGTCATCCTTCCATCAATCCAAGGTTGGAAGATTTGGACATTTATAGGAAGTCAAATGGGTGGTGGTGTATGGTGTTGGAGTTTGTTGGGTTTTTAATTTTACATACCAGCAAACTTCACTCACCTTATCCTTCCCCTGACACATTCACTGTGCGCAGACTCTAAAGCTGCTGGAGTTTACTCTCAATTTCTACATTTCTATGATGTTATCACCATTACATTAGAGTGGGATGTTATGGAAGAGTGAGGTAGGGTTGCAGGGGAGCTGATAGGGAAGAATGAAGCAGGTTGTAGTGTGGCACAGTCCAACACTAACTTGACATTTTGTCTTTTTATGTAAAGAACATCATCAGCCCTTCTACTGTACTGTCTTTTGTCAATCTTTGTGGCCTCATCCTGTTTAAGTGCAAAATGCATCTGTAGTCATTTAAAGGTTAATAGAAGGGTATTTTGGTTGTTACCTTGTGAAATTAGGGCATGTTGGAACCTAATGCTGCAGGATACATAATTTAAAATGTTAATGTTACTTAAACACAATCTAATGCAATCTCACAGAAAAAGGCATCGCTATAAACAGGACAGTATTAAAGTAGCTGCTTCAGCACAGCTGATGGAGCTGTTGCTTGTCTCTGCATTCATCATCTTCTATAATGCCCCTTTACTCAGGGGTTTTCCATTTCTCTTGAGGTGGGACCATTGTTCAGACTCACTGGTGTGTCCTCGTAGTATTTTGAAGAGTTTTATGCTTTAGCCCATTGCTGGGACCTGACTTGCCTTTACCATTTAAGGAAAGCAATATTACATAACATTGATGATGCTCATGTTGCAACATTTTTTTTCCAGTTCTTAAACACAATTATTTACAAAGTATTTTAACATTTGTAAAGCATTCACCAGCACTGAAATAAGTATTTACATGGGGTGTTGATATGAAATCAGTGGAATTCCTTATTTGAAACTTTGTTGTATACAAATAAATAAATTGATAAATGAATAAAAGTGTTTTCTCTTTGTCAGTCAATACTTTTGCATTTCAGCACAGGGATATTGAATTCACAATATTAATGTAGCGATGGTTGAGATTTGGGGAAAAAAATGCATAAGCTAGTCGAATATAAATTTTTTCCTTCATTGAAAAGTTCATTTAGATAGCATATTTATTCTAAGGCTATGATAAATCTGTACGGTGAGAATCCAGAGGCTGGAAAAATGGTTGCGACTAGACCCAGGCATGTTAATCACATTTATAATCGATTATTTACATATTAGAGCTCATTTAATAAAAACATGCTAAGTTTCCTCATATCCTGAAGCCGAACAGCAAATGTCACGTGTTCCCGTTGCTTTTCTCAACGGGGATGTAAAAGGACCAAATTATATGCGCCTGTTGTTACACGAATAGATGTTTTCCAGTTTTCAATATTGTGTATAATAACTGAGCAAAAGTGTATTATTCTAAAGTGAATCGATAACGTTTTTTTAATGTAAATATCTGAGATCAGTCCGCGGTATTTAAATATTTAAAATAATACGTTTTTTATACAATGTTCTGACTCTGGCGAATCAAAAACCTTAGTTTGCCGAACCGAATCACTAACCATAGTTTGCGTGAGCCAGTATACCATGAATTATTTATTTATACATACATGCATACATTAGAAACGATATTGTATTTTTCTGTTGCAGCGGGCCCCCTGTAGGAGGCTCTATTTCCCCCATAGCATGTTTACTTGGACATTCCACTGGTTTCAGTTCATAGTCTTAGCCACAGTGTTTCCCTAAAGATGATCATTTGTGATGACACTCCACCATAAATTATATGAAAAAACATTTCCCCTTTCACCTATCTTTCACATCCTGCTGTTTGCACATACAAACAGTGCATATTTAATGGTTGTAATCTAATGGACAATTCACACTTGATTGCCAAACGTAAGGTAATGAAAGGAACATTCATTAATGCCACAAAGTTAACTATATGGTGAAGCAACTATACCCTGTTTACGATGAACACAGATGTATATAGAAGTAAATATGTCAATTTTTAATTCATATTCTCTTTCTAGTATATAAAGCCTCTTACTCCATCCACCTCACTCCTAGCAGTTGTTTATATACAATACATAGCAAATGAATGCTCAGTGCTGTGCAAATCTACTTCAGTGTTCTCTGTGGCTCAGAGAGGACTGCATGACTTTCACCGCATGATATGAAAATGTCTTTCCTCTTATGCATTTGGTAACTTCCTCTTTCTCCAAGTCAATGAGGTGTGCACACAAATGTGAAGCAGTTAAGCTGAGACTGTTGCTGACACATGTCTGAATGACATGCCTGTTTACTGACTTCAGAGAGCAATATTCTTTATCAAATGAAACTATACTCTTGACCTGCATGTACGAAATAAGGACTTGAAGGCAACAGATTCTTCACGATCATGCTAAAGCAGTTTAACATCTTAAAACAGTTTGGAAATGGGGGGAAGTAAGTACTTTCATTTGTTGCTTTCAGACTATGTTTGTGGTGTTTTATGTGACAGTGTTACTGAAATGACACTACATGTGACTAAGTGACTGTTTTATGCAGTATACTTGCTTATCTTTTGTAACAAAACAAAATATTCATATTATTGATAGCTGTTTTATTTCTCCTAATATGAGCTCTTTGTGGTGTAAGGTAGTCTGAAGTGAAGAAGGGGGTTTGATTCATCGTCTGTTGTGGTGAAAACATTAATTTGATAACAGTATAATTGTTCATTAATTTATATTTCTATAACTTCAGCACTTCTTTCTTACATTGACTGGTAATTTTATTTCGGTTCAAGCCTTGTTCAAGCCTCAAAATAAAATGTCATGACAACAATTATTACAAACAATATTAGATCTTAGATTCCATTGACATTCACGCTCTCTGTGCCTAGCTTAAATATAATTGTTATTATGTAGAGTCTAACTAGCATGACGGTGTGATTAGGTGATTGTGTTGAAAAAGGTCACGATAAAAGGTGTCAATTTTTAGCTTGCGAGGGTGGAGAGCACATCTGCAGGTTGCACAGAACAAGATGCTAGTCTTGCAGTCTGCACTGATATGACGTTAACAGGATATTAATAAACTTCTTAACCCCAGACTCAAAGCAGAGACAATACCACGCTGATAAAATTGTTTGTGTGACCTTTGAAGCTGAAAACGTATACCACGTACTGCATGTGCTTGTTTTGGTCCTATGGAACAGCCTATACAATAAAGCCAGCGATAAAATGACAAGTATTTTGTAATTGACATACTGAATGTACACTACTATAGTGTTCAAAAGATGGGGGTCAGTAAGATTTTTTTAAAGAAATAATGTTTTTATTCAGCGAGGGTGATGGTAAATATATGTTGTTACAAAAGATTTCTACGCTGTAAAAAAGATGAATAACGTCATATCCTTTTCACAGACTAATAAGACTTAAAAACACAGGGATAACAAGAATATCTGATGCAATCGCAGTGTAACCCGGTCACCACTTCAGCGACACAAAAATGGCTTCTCATGTTTTTTTGTGTTCTTGGATGATGTTGCAAATGTAGGAAATTACATCATTTATCTGTCTCTGATGATATTTCAGGCTAGAATTTGTGTTCTGTGTATCTACTCATACTTGCTGCTCAACAGATTGTGGATAAAAGCGAGAGAGTAAAATGGTTTGCGCTTCAGCCCACAGTCCACTTCCCCTCTACCCACTTTGGCCTGTTTTCTACAGCAGCCTTGGCTCTCTAATTTTAGTTTTAGCTGCTTTAGGTCACAGCGGTTGGCAACTTTTGCAACTGTTGAATTTCTTGTGATTTAAGATCTTACATTTGCATTTATTCATTTAGCAGATGCAATAAACACGAGATGTGCTAGTAATACAATGTTTCCGCCATCGTTCAGAAAAGTACAAAGTAGAACAAGGAGGAAATGAGAAAAGTGAAAGCATAGAGGATGCAGTCCTTAATCTGGATGAGTTTTTTTGCTGTCCAACAAAACTGGGATTTTTCACTGTTTGCATCACTGTCAGTCTGTTATTAGCAGTGGCTGGTTAAAAGTGTCTCTCTTTGTAAGTTAGTCATTGAATCATTAATTCGATGGATTTGTTTATACACACTGATTAAATTCAGAAACACTGGCTGCATCAAAAATCACATAATACTTTGTGACCATTTAAAAAGTAAATGAATAAACTCTGTATATGAATGTGTGTAGCAGGAATGAAATCCCAATGTAGCACAATGGTCATGTTGTTATCATCATGTAACCTATCAACGTCAGCATCACTGTCATTCACTAATACTCTCCCGTGGCCTTATGGGATAGTAAAGCGCCGATACTTCACTATCTTGCTTGAAGTAGCTGGTTGTCTGTGTACTTTTTGCCTACTGTTTTATGAATCTTTTGAATTTAGACATTCTACACTTTTCACATACTGTTTTTCACCTACTAAATAGTGGAAGCATATTCAGATGCAGCCACTGTCTTCATGAGTGAGTCAATTGTTCAAAAACACTGATTCTTTGAGGAACAAAACGGTCATGACGAGTGAGTCATTGAATCATTCACTGAACCAATTCAATCCAATTTACTCAGTAAATAACTTGTTGCTTATAATTAAGCAGTATTATACATTTACAGTTATGCTGTTGGTCAAAATATCAACACAGCTGCAGCATCATATAGCTTGCCATCTGTATTATGTAAGTAATGTTCACGGTAATTGTTTCTTTAATGTAGGTCACAGGATGCAACTGATCTTCTCTCAGAGGATCTTGTTTTGGTGAGGCATTTCCAACGCTATTACACCTTAACTAATAAATTTGCATATGGCACAGTTTTTGAGATGCCTACATACACACAAGCTGTGCTAGCAGAATATGAATACAAGGCCCTGTAAATAAATGCTCCATCTGGTTGCTTTAAGGTTGAACAGCGTGTGGAGCCAGCAAAGAAAGCTGCCCAGATCATCTACAAGAAGTTGGTAGGCTGCCTGCAGAGTCAGCAGGGACTGGACTCAGAGAGAAGGATGGTAAACTGACCCCCTATTCAATCATGTGGTTTGCACGTGTGTTGGACTAGATTTTGAAGCAGATTAAGCAGTTGCTGCATATGAAAAATAAGTAACGTTCAAAAAGACATATGATGAAATGCTGTGGCTGTGAAGATCATCTACATGGACCACCATCACACTGGATGGAGGTGGGATTTCTTCCAATAGTTTATCTTGGCCTACCATTTTGTTAAGAAACCTAATCCCAAATTGCTGATGGAGAGTCCCTGAATCTGTCTTCTGAGGTTTTCGTTTTGTCTGTATATGTGGATGATTATGTCTGGACAGAAAAGTTTTGGATATGCTTTGAATGTGTGGCAGCTGCTCATAAGTGCTAAATACAGGCCTTCGATTTCTTTTTCCTCAAGAACATTATTCTTTTCTGTTTCTTTGTAAAACAAGATTCAGTGTGGAAAATCTGCTCAGGTTGCTCAGTTTGCCCTCTTTTTTTCTTCCTTTGGATCTTGTCTTGTGCCATGAATTTTACACAATTATTTTACATTGCCCTTTAACTGTGATACCCATGTTAACTATTGTAAGTAGATAGTTCTAAAGCAGAACTATCAAAAATCATGCCATGCAATACTTCCTAATTTCCTCACATAACTCATTCATACTTTGATTATTTACAGAAAAAGTTACCCCTCATGATGCTGTCTGTCAGTATGGCTGAGAGCTTTAAGGATTTTGATGGCGATTCCTCCATAAGGTGAATATTTTAATATTTTAATGTTTTAACATTGTGTGAATAAACAATACAGCAGAGTTGCCTTGGAAATACACCCTTTACACACCTGAACTTTCCTGCAGAAAAGTTCTGGAAATGTGCTGCTTTATGCAAAATTTCCTGGCACGGACTCTGGCTGACTTTGAGATGAAGTTGGAAAAAGTTGTTCTTGTGCCTCTGAATAAGCTCAGTGAGGTAGTTTTTTTCTTACTATCAAACTATATGAACTGAAACAGGCAGTATTCATGATCCATTCATGACCGATGTTATCCATGCAGGAGGACCTGCCAGAGATCTTGAAAAACAAGAAACAGTTTGCTAAACTTACAACAGACTGGAATAATGCTCGCATCAGGTGATTTTTTTTTTTTGAACAATATGACCAAAATATGTTTCAACTTCTCCTTCAATGTAAATCACACCATTTCTTTACGATCCTCTTTTATGAAGATTGTGTCATGAACATTTACACAATCTGTGTCTCACTTTTAGATCTCAGGCCAGCACAGGCCCACAGGCCAAGCAAGACGGACTACGAGAGGATGTAGAGGAGGCCTGGAAAAGACTGGAGTCTATAAAGGTTATGCTTGCATAAAGTCGGTTTCTTCACTAGTCACAGATTTATTATACTATTGTGGCCAATTTAATATCTAGTTCAGTCATGAAACTCTAGATGGCGCAATCTCATGATTTACTAAATGGTACAAGCTGACTGGCCTGTTTCTGCACCTAATTAACCAGTTTGTTCAACATTTAAATAGTCTGGTTCAGTGTTTGCTGAGTTCCTCTGAACCCTCCACCTCCCCCAGCTCCACCTGTCTAGATCTGCTATGGGATTTATGTATGCCTATTCATGCAGCAGTAGCAGCAGCATTTTATTACATGTTCACAGTAGCATGTTTGTGGATCTACTGGCAGTAGCAAGTCCATACTTGAACAAATACATTAGCATTGATATATACTGTATATAACGTGCTAAAACTATTCTGAGAGCTGTCATGGTTGGACTATATTTTGTCATTCTCATTCTATAACCTACTACTTCCTGCTAGCTGATCTCAAATCAGAAACATGAAAGAGGTTCTCTTCAGATTGTTCTAACCTAGGGTGCTTTTACAAAAAGTCAGTAAACATATTTGTGGGTTGGCGAGTCAACATGAAATGTGTGGTTTCATCAGAAGAGAGCTCTGTATTTTCAAGGAATGCACAGCAAGGAAATCAATAAAACAACACATTTTCTTTTTCTCAGGATCAGTACTCTGCAGACCTCTATCATTTTGCCACTAAAGAAGATGAGTACGCCAGCTACTTCATCCGTGTGAGTACCTATGTCCTTACTCAGTGTTTCTCAACCATTTGCAGCCCCGCAGGCCCATCAGTAATGCCCTTTTTCACCAATACCATGTCAGAATTGTGTTCCTTTTAACTCATATTACACAAGATATCATTGATCATTATCATCATTAACATAATAAACATAACATAAAACTTGAGTTATCTTTACATTATCTGTATTTTGTTTAATAAATATTTATTTATTTGTATATTTTGCCCCTTTTATCTTATTTTATTTTTCAGTAGACTTAGTGTATATAACTGTTTGACATTTAATGTTATTTGTATTATATGTATGTATAATTTTTTTTTATTATTTTGTATGTTATAAATAAAATAATGCTTGTCGACTATGGCCATTCAGAGGTTGTCCCCGTGATGACTGCTTGGGAATGTTTTCAGAGGTCAGTAAATGAAAAAGGATGTTTAGCTTGTTTTTTTTGCCCTTCTGACAGCTTCGTCGAGCTACGAGCTGAATATCACAATGCCTCTCATTAATTCCTGCGAAACAAACAAACCCGACTCCAAAGAGATCCAGCCTACACAGGTAATGAAAAAGAGGTGCTTAGCATGATTAAAAAACAGCCCTAAATATATGTCACGTGTTACACAGAACAGCACATTACACGCTTTGAAATAATTATTTTGTCTGTTTGAAAGAGCCCCTCCCCAATGAGTTTCATCAAAAAAGGTTTTGCGAGAAGCCCTCTGCTAGTCTCAACCTTTGATAGCTGTGAAAGACGATTGCTGCCCTTTTGAGAGTGTGTCAAGGCATGCTGCTACGTACATACTCAACATGGAAGAAGTTAGCACCCAACATCATATTAAAAAATTCACATCTTCACTTACCACAGATAATTGGCAAAAACAAAACACCCACAATAAATAAACTGCCATCCCTTAGTCATCAGGATGTGTTTCACTTCTCCCACGTCTCATCTACAATCTCCCTATCTCCTTCGGATGAAACGTAAAAAAAACCGAGGTTTCCTGATCTCTGCGCTGTTGGTCTTAAAAATCCCAGGCATCCTGGGCCAGATTTGCCCATTGGCCTCTGATCTTCATGGCCTCCTAACAATCCCCATATCTTGCTGATTGGCTTCACACTCTGCTCCTCTCGCACCAATAACTGTGTGGGGGTGGTCGTTTTCTGGCAACTAGGCTGCCATCCGCCAATCAAAAATCTCCCGGTGTGATGCCTGAGCACACTAGTGGTGGATTAGGAGAGCCACCCTGACAATGTAAAGCGCATTGCTTTGAGTGCCGCTAGAAAAGCCTAATATAAAGCAAGCCAAATTTTTTATTATTATTATTATTATTATCTATCTTTACAACTGTCTTATAGGGTTTGTTCAGGCTAGCAGCTGCTGCATCTGTTGTAAAAAAACTGAAAAGCTGTCTGGATTCAGGGACTGTTGACCAGAATGAGTTCAGCTATGACCCACATGCTGTCGCAGGTGAGCCATAGCAACTTTTTTGTGTGTTTTATGTGACGGTAATTTTGTTTGCATGAGTTTAGCGTTAGCTGATGCCTTAACTGACAATACTGGGAAAAGTGCTTTGTGTTACTCTGAATGTGGTTGCAATATGTGGTTGAGGTGACAAACTGCAGCATATAAAATGTTGCTAGGACCTCATTGTCTATTACAGGAACATTATTCATGTCGCTTCAAACTTGTATGATTTTCTTCTATGATTTTCTTCTCGGGTGGAAAACAAAAAAATGAACCTCAGCAGAATGTCCAAGCTGCTCTTTTTATACACTAATGGTAAATGGGGAACTGTGCAAAAAAAGGATTAACATCAGCTTACCTCTCGTGCTGATATTGATATACCCCATGATTTTATTTCTTGTGGTTTTGTTTTTGTACTGCTTAGCCTGTGCAGGTGCCTCATTTAAGTTGTTACTTTGAGAGGTGCCTGAAAACCACACCGCTCAATGACATTTGAGCTTTATAATGACTGGTTCAAAGCTGCAGCGTAAGTCTGTCCATGCACTTGTTTATTTCTGTATCAATGGTGTTAAAGCACCATTTAAATTGTCTTTAATTTTTGTTTTTTGTTTTTAGAGAAAAAACAGATGAAAAATTAAAACAGTTGCGGACAGTGTTGCAAAAACTTCCAACAGAAAACTATAACAACCTCGTATGTGAGAGTGTTCACTCTGAGGTTTTAATATCCACCTCAACGACACTGAACCAAATTATAAACGAAACACTTTGTTTTTGGCCCATTTTTTCATTGAGCTGACTCAAAATCTAAGACTTTTTCTATTACACAAAAGGCCTATTTCTCTCAAATATTGTTCACAAATCTGTCTAAAGCCCTACTTTGGCACCGGGAATTTTATTATCTTGGACCTTCCTGTCCTGTGATTTTGAAATTACACCCCCCACATCTGAATTTCGTGTGGTGCATTCGCACGGGATAAACGAAGCCTGTGATTTTACTCGAATTTACTGACTTATCTCCCAGATATGATGTCAAGGCTTTGAGAGTCCCGTTCTATGGTCCAGATGGATAAAAAAAGAAACGAATATAGTTTCGTGCGCTGTGTCATTAACATTTCACCAGGTTAAAATAGTATCTCAAGCTTTATGCTTGATTTATTTGTAACACATTAACCTCAAAACCTTTTCAGCTTTCTCTTTCTGCAAATTGTATGGTGTAGCGATATGATGACAGCACCCAAAATATTATCAAACACTCCAACGCAGCTCCATTCTTCGCTAAAGATGGATAAAAAGGCCTCGAAAAATTATATGCGACCCGCCAAATGCTGGCCGAATCACAGAGATGCCGATTCGCATGGGACTAATATTATCACAGGACCTCGGTGTTCGGTGAAATATGGTAGGTCATTTGCGGGGGAATTTTTACTTTACAAATTACAGACATGGCCGATTTGCACGGGATTAAGATCACAGACAACCTCCGCAATTATTACAAATGACTGGAGGTCACCAGGTAATACTAATCCCGTGCGAATAGGGCTAATATCTGTGTTAGTGAGCACTTCTCCTTTGCCGAGATAATCCATCCATTTCACAGGTGTGGCATATCAAGATGCTGATTAGACAGCATGATTATTGCACAGGTGTGCCTTAGGTTGGTCACAATAAAAGGCCACTCTAAAATGTTCAGTTTTATCACACAGCACAATGCCAGAGATGTTGCAGGTTTTGAGGGAGCGTGCAATTGGTATGCTGACTGCAGGAATGTTCACCAGAGATGTTGCCTGTGAATTGAATGTTAATTTTTCTACCATAAGCCGTCTCCAAAGGCTTTTCAGATAATTTGGCAGTACATCCAACCAGCCTCACACCCGCAGACCACGTGTAACCACACCAGCCCAGGACCTCCACATCCAGCATCTTCACCTCCAAGATCATCTGAGACCAGCCACTTGGACAGCTGCTGCAACAATCGGTTTGCATAACCAAAGACTTCTGCACAAACTGTTCAGAACCATCTCAGGAAACTCATCGCATGCTCGTCTCCCTCATCGGGTCTTCGACCTAGATGGCAACTCGCGTGTATGGCGTTGTGTGGGTCAGCGGTTTGATGTCAACGTTGTGGATCGAGTGGCCCATGGTTGGCGGTGGTGTTATGGTATGGGCAGGCGTATGTTAAGGACAACGAACACAGGTGCATTTTATTGATGTCATTTTGAATGCACAGAGATACCGTGGTGAGATCCTGAGGCCCATTGTTGTGCCATTCTTCCACGACCATCACCTCATGTTGCAGCGTGATAATGCACTGCCCCATGTTGCAAGGATCTGTACACAATTCCGGGAAGCTGAAAACATCCCAGTTCTTGAATAGCCAGCATACTCACCGGACATGTCAACCATTGAGCATGTTTGGGATGCTCTGAAATCGGCGTATACGACCGCGTGTTCCAGTTCCTGCCAATATCCAACAACTTCACACAGCCATTGAAGAGGAATGGACCAACATTCCACAGGCCACAATCAACTACCTGATCAACTCTATGAGAAGGAGATGTGTTACACTGCGTGAGGCAAATGATGGTCACACCAGATACTGACTGGTACAGTAAAAACCCTTGCACATTTAGAGTGCCTTTTATTTGTTGCCATCCTAAAGCCACACACCTGTGCCATATCATGCTGTCGTAATCAGCATCTTGTATGCCACACCTTGAGGTGAATGGATTATCTCGGCAAAGGAGAAGTGCTCCCTAACAGATTTAGACAGATTTGTGAACAATATTTGAGATCATTTTTTTTGTGTGTTTTTTTTTCCTTTTGTGTACATAGAAAAAGTCTTGTATCTTTGATTTCAGCTCATGAAAAATGCGGGCAAAAACAATAGTATTGTGTTTATAATTTTGTTCAGTATATTTATGCACATTTTCACACCTCACATTCACTCTGTGTGTCTATATCTTTGACGTATCGCTCTCTCCATCAGATACCTTGTCCAGTTCCTGTCACACTTGTCAGAGCAGCAAGCGGTTAACAAGATGACACCCAGTAATATTGCCATAGTGCTTGGGCCTAATCTACTGTGGCCTCGCTGTGAGGGGTCAGTATAGGACACACAACCACAAATCTAGACTAAATTATGCATTTAAAATGTAATCTCCTAAAATTTGTTTGTCACTCTGTCATTCTTTTTTTCAGAGAGACGTCATTGCTGGACATGGCATCTGCCTCTTCGGTGCAAGTTGTGATGGTCATAGAGCCACTTATACAGTATTCCAAGAGCCTCTTCACCGAAGGTACAGGAACATTACATAAGTAATGGTTCACTGTTGTTTTTAATGAGGTATAAACAGCAATGAATGACCTTATTACATCCAGAATTTCATTTATGTTCATCCTTTAATGCAGGGGTTCTCAGACTTTGTTTTGTCAACCAAACCTCTTAGACATAAAATATTTCCTTGAAGTACCCCCTGATATTTTAAGTTAATATAATTTAATGGCAGGTTTACAATTCTCTGAAGTCTGGTTACATGTCATGCAAACAGATACAATTTTAACTTTTTAGTAAGTGTTTTATTTTTGAGCTGGCCTTTAAAGTAGACACAAATCTCTCTTTAGTTGTGACAGAGTCTCAGTCCACATTACATTCACACTGCTGATAATACAATTTTTCATTAATAATGTTACCTTTTACTCTAATTACAAAAATGATGATAAAAATATATTAATGTTGTAACTTTCAATTGTACTGTAAAATACAAAGGAACATTTTGCTAGTAATTATAATAATTTTATTTTACACTTCACGTTACAATATTAATGTTTCTGTCTTCAATTTCAAATGTCTGAACCCTCAAGCTTTAAACATTTCAAATCTTCAAGCTTTTAATTTTGGCAGAATACTGCTGAAATGCTGTAAACTTGTTCTCACAAAAACGTTATACAAATGGGTAAAAAAGGTGAACTTAGCACACATTAGTGTTCCCAAATGCATGTTAAACTCACAGCACATGCACAGATGGAGTGCACTGCATTTGCTGTGAACCAAGAAGCGCTCGCTTTGAAACACGCAGAGCATCAGACAGGTTAGTTATTTAATTAAATCTTTAATTTGTTTTGATAATCACTATATTGTGATTATTGTGCCACCCTATCCCTTTATTTTAATTTTCATTGGATATGATTCATTTTTAGCTTTTCATCAACTCATGAACCCCCTTCCCGCCTTGCCTGATTCTATGTAATAAGGAAGTTTTATGTTTTTATTTTTGCTTAAATATTTAAGTATTAGGTATTAAAAAATAATTTAAATACTGAAGTGCAAAGTGTTTTATTTTGTGACATTCTAAATAAAAATATTTGAACACAAACTTCCTTAATTTCTTTTTAGAGGCTGATTTTGAGGTACCAGAACTGCCTGAAAGCCCGATCCCGAAAATATCCCAGAGACCTCTTTCTGACAGCATCTTACCCTCTCCCCCTTTCTCATCTGGTCGACCATCCCTATCAAAAACCGACAGGTAGTCAACCACCTTTGTAGTTTTTGAGGTCAAGACTTTCTTCTAAATGAGACTTATTAAGTTACAAAAGTCTTATTTTGTTTTGGCTTCTTGTGCTTCTTATTTCAGCTCAGCATCATCTGAGGACCTTGGAATGACAGTCGTTGTGAAATATCAGGTGAACCGTGATGCTGTTGTGTGGGACAACATCGATTCTAATCCAATTGCTCAACCGCCTACACAGAATCACATGCCTCCAGCACTTCCTCGTTACACTCAAGCCCACAGCCAATCACAGGCTAAGACTCTGAGCTCCAGCAAATCAGAGCCAACTCAGGAGCTGCCCTCCCAGTCCCAGGAGCCCATGCTGAAAATCACTGCTCCATATAAATGTATGTTGGTAATCATAGATGCTTTTTGTGCTGTCTTACTGTGGTAGAAACTACATTTCCAATTGTTTTCTGCAGCAAGGAGGTCTTTTATCCAGCAAAAGGCACCAAACCTTGCCAAAGGCCCTCCTCTGAGCCAGGCAGACCCTTTCCAAGCAGCCCAGGCTAGAGTGTTCCCTGCTCCTCTGCCGAGAGGCTCTGAAATAAAACCACCACCCAAAACCACCCAAGCTCCATTGCCCACGTTGCCTGAAGGAGGACCACAAAAGAAACCACAAGGCAGAAGACCTAAAGTTCCTCCTCCACAACCGCCCCGAGCACTGAACAAGCAGCTCTCCTCTCCAGCACAGTGAGTTCTGGAAAGGAAAGTCAACTGGGAAAAAGCACTGGTTTGTTATGACCTTCTTTCTCAAGTGCAGCATCTTCTGGTTAAGTGCTTTTAACTGCAGTGTTTTAACACACTAGTGTTCAAAAGTTTGAAGTCTGTAAGATTTTTAAAAAATGTTTTTTAAAGAAGTCTCTTATGCTCATCAAGACTGCGTTTATTTGAACAAAATCCAGTAAAAACAGTAATATTATAAATAGTATTACAATTTAAAATAACTTTTCTATTTGAATATATTTCCAAACGTGATTTATTCCTGTGCTGACTTCTCAGCAGCCATTACTTCAGTCTTCAGTGTCACGTGATACTACAGAAATCATTATAATATTCTGATTTGGTGCTCAGAAACATTTTTTATCAGTTTTGAAAACAGTTGTGCTGTTTAATATTTTTGTGGATAATAAGCAGTGATACATTTGTTCCTTTGATGAATTAAAGTTCAATAGAACAACGTTTGTTTTAGATTTATAAATATCTTTACTGTCACTTTTGATCAGTTTAATGCATCCTGAATAAAAGGTATTCATTAAAAAAAATTAAAATCCCAAAGCTTTGCACAAAAGTGTATTTCTGCTTTAGAGATACTGAACCGTTAAGAACTGTCAAACACAAATACAACATAGTATAATCTGACTTCCTATGGTCTTAGTTTAGGGCCTACTGACACGCTTCACATAGCTATTTATATATAAGCTTATTCTGAAGCATGACATTTGAAACGCCATAACGATAAAATCATGCTCACACTTGGTACACATGTTAGGCTGATGTTGTTCATAGCTTCTTTTAATGAAATCTTTATTGCTGTCATTCATAGGTAGCATACATTGCTATTTTGTACATTTCTTGTGCAAAGCCGCACATACGTACAGTATGTACATATTATATTGTGATTAAGGGAATGGAGAGGTCAACTCCTTTGTCATAACAAAAAACTTAAATTCAAACAAAATTCATATTAATATTTAATCATAATTTCACAATACATTGATAAAAGCTGGTGGACATCATATAATATTACTGTATACTGTGTTGATCTTAAGATATTTATCATGTAATAAAGGAAAGAAAAATGACAGTATGGTTGTTGTTTTTTTCCGAGTTGTTTGTACTAATGTGAAAACATAAAGCACATCACGGTTTTGTGCATCACAGTGACCATAGGTCTTTGTCTTGTTTCTCAGGAAATAATTAAACTGCAACACAATGTTCACAATGGGAATATGAGCTATTAAAACTACATGAATGCAAAATGTAAAGTGTTTTGTGTAGTAGATACAAGATAGCTAGCAGGTATATGTCTGTATTCTACATGGTATCACTCTACATTACATATGACAGAGGCTTACTTGAAATCTAAATATTGTAAACTAAAATATTGTATATTTTAATGGCATATTACCATCGTATAGCTAGCTGTGTTTATTGTGCATTACAGAGCAACTGTGGCAGGTTTTAGTTCCCTGGATCAAAGCTAATGTTTTAGGGATGAGACGGTAGGATCAAACATAGAAGAAAATTCAAGATGCCAATACTAGATTATGTTCTTGTTCAATATTTGCAAAATGTAGACCCACTCACATGGCAGGTAATTCTGATGTTTTTTTGTTCTGTTCTTTTTGTTTGTAATACTTTCTTTAAAACACCATGAGCGTAGGGGTAAATAATAGTTCATTAGCTTTTAACTTTCCCCATTGCAAAATGTAGAAATATTTTTAAAGGAATAGTTCATCCAAAAATAATAACTGGGTCATCACTCCCTCAGTGGATTTATAAACTTTTATGACCCTCTTTCGTGGAAGTAAAATTTTAGGCCAATTTAATTGGTGCTCTTTTTCATATTATGGATCTGAATAAGAACTTGGGCTGTAAACTGCAAACTCCAAAATGACAAAAAAGAAAGGTTAACAAAAGTAATCCCATTGACTTGTGGGTTGTGGGTAGTCTTCTGGAGTCATATAATAGCTTTCTGTGAGGAACAGACCAGATTTCATTATTGTTACATTTACAATGTATTATTTAATTGTTCTTCAATGGACACTCCACCCATTATACAAAATCCCTGATATTCAATTTTACTCAACTCCTCGTGGTCTTCCAAACTCCTATCCAAACAAGGTTATTTTGAAGAACATTGGAAGCCAAACAACATTGAACTCCACTGACTTTCATTGTATGTCGTACTTTTAACATGACCCAAAAACAATTGAAACATTCTTCAAAATATCTCTTTTGTTCTACAGAAGAAAGATTGTCATGAGGGTGATCATTAATCATTATCATTTTTGGGTGGAATATCCCTTTAAATGATTGATTATGATTTGGTGCTCGAGTGACTCAGTAATTCAGTTCACAGCCCAGAGGAACAGAATATCATAAGTCAATAATAACTTTTGGGAATTTTAGTCTGTTTCCTCTGAACACTAACATGGTTTCAGAAAACTATGGACTACATTTATGATACTTTCATGGTGCTTTTTTTATGATTATGGAGCTTGATAGGCCCAACCCTCATTCAATTACATTATAATGAAAAAAGTTGCATTCTGTGCAACTCCTTTCATTATATCGCCAAGGAAAGAATCAGGTTTGGAACATCATGAGACTGAGGAAATTATGAAAGAACATTCGTTTTTGGCTGAACTATCCATTTAAAGGTGATGTACGATTTGGTGTTAGACTTTGATTTCTTCTTCTTCATCAGGATAGCTGTAGGGTCCTCTCCTATGAGAGTTGTTGGTGTTTGTATTCCTGAGTCCTCCACTCCCATAATGACGTGCCAGCACATCAGCAGCCCTCTGGAAACTCTCCGGCTCCATGCCATGATCCTCAATGGAGAAGGAGCGCATCCGATCCCCCAACATGGATTTTTTGGGTGACTCACCATTTACAAAGTCTGAATGCTTCCACTCTCCTCCATACAACCGTGTCCTACCGTCATCGTCTTCTCTCAGGAGAGAGTCCACCAAGGACGTGGTGGTGTCCGAGTCCACCTCAGAGTTATCATCGGTGGACTGTGTTTTTTCACTGATGGGATCGGCCTTTTCACACACAGGGCTGTCAATCATGGCAAATACTTCAGACATGAGGGAAGGGCCCAGATCAAGAGTGAAGGAGTTCATGGAGTCAGAAGGACTGATGGAGTCTGAACATGGGAAGGACGGGATACCCGTGTCTGTGAGCGAGCCTCTGTGGATTTCAAGCGGGCAGGCAGAGGGAGAACTGCCCTGGGCTGGACGCTCAGTGCGGGACAGTCTCGGCAAGGTTACAAAGCCAGACTCCAAACCTGCAAAACAAAGAAAGAAGAACGAAATTGTTCTTGCTTGTGAGACCAACAGAGGGCAGTGAGAACCAGTACATTGCATTTAGCACTTCCTGGACTGCAGCATGAGCAGCAAATAATTTCTGCCATATGGTTGGATGCCCTTAAAGGGATAGTTCACCCAAAAAAGAAAATGTTGTCATCATTTACTCACCTTTATGTCTCTGTGTTTTTGTCCATATAACAAAGTCCATGGGTCCCAATTTGATCGCACTGCCCTTTTCACTATAACGGCCGAAACTCTGAACGTCTCAGAATATCTTCTTTTTTTGTGTTACCACACCGAGAAAGAAAAGTCCATAAGGGTTTGGAACAACACAAAGAATGTGAGTAAATGATGACAGAATTTTCATTTTAGGTGAACTGTCCTTTAAAGATTTGTGATTCTGACCAAAGAGCTCTGTAACAGTGCACACTTGGCACAGAAAGGGCAGCGATTACAAATTACAGGAAAATTGTGGATACAGAAACTCTTCACATGATTGAAAACAGGGCTCTAAGATGGGATGTGTGCTCAGCACTGAAACATCTCATTCATAGCTCCCGGTCAGAACAACATTATAGCCTTCAGTCTTCAGTGAGTCATTCAGTCAGCTGAATTAAACACTTAGGTTTGCTTACTAAAACTTTCCATATATTGATAATGAAACTAATCAGACTGTTTGGGTTTGCGTTTGGTGTGTGTTTTTTTTTTGAGTATGCAGGGGGTTTGTTTTTGAATAGGCTCTCCTGTAGAGCAGCCAGTGAGGCATGTTTGAGGTATTTGAATGGGTGAGGCAGACGCTGATCACTGAACTGTAATGTCTGGCTCTAAGGAGTCTGGGATTGCCACAGGTGTTTAGATGGCTTATCAAACAATTTCTGTTTGATCTTCCTCATGATTCCCTGAAGGACAGAAAACTTGCAAACAAACATATTTAATTTAGACAAAACAAGCATGAGACACGGTTGCTATTTACACTACAGCAAAAAAAATGTTTTTTTTTTTTTTTTTTTTGAAAGAAGCTCTTATGCCGCAACAAACTGACCAAAAAATCACAATAAACGTAAATTATAATTTAGTATATTTTATAAATAACTAATTTATATTTAAAATATTTCTTTATTTTGTGATGACAAAGCTGAATTTTCAGCAGCATACTCCCAGTCCCCTCAGTGTCACATGATTGTTTCTGAAATCATTCTAATATGATAATTTGTTGCTCAAGTAAAATTTTATTAAAACCTTACTTATCTTTATACGGTATACCTGATTTAATTTAAATCGTGGTTATTTTTTTTTGTGTGGGAAACGCTATTAACCGTTTTTTTTCAGCATATGAATAGAATATCTTTTGTAACATCATAAATGTCTTTAACAGTAACTTCTTTTGTTTTTACTTGATAGACCTGTTGATACCGACAGAGCGCAGTGGGGGGAGAAAGATATAAGGAGCGGGAAGTCCCCATGCCGGTACTTGAACCCAGCGGACTCCCGTCCCCAATCAGCGCCGATAGTCACGTTTGATCAATTTAATGTGTCCTTGCTGAACAATTTTTTATATTGGTTAATCCTGTTCGGTACACATACATTTTAGTAATGTTTTGTTTTATTTTTTCTTTTACCGCTTTCTACAAAAGAATTTGCTTACAAAAACTGCACATTCACAAATTTATTTACATTAAAGTAGTGTGTACACAACAGAACTGAATTAATTAGATAATGCAGTGACGCAAGTATCCTTTCAGATGCTGTTCTTTCGTCAAGATGTTGTGCTACAAAAAGAATTTTGCACAAAATGATGTTTATCATGGAAACACTCATGACTTTTCGAAGCCTATATCTCACACTGACTGTAGTATCTTCCATCAGCCCTGCCTTCTGGAGTGACTTCTGTACACACACAGAGCGCCCATAACTTCACTTCTACATTTGAATCTGAATCTGACAAAGGTGAACTGAACACTAACGGACTCACCATACAAGTATGTGGAGTTCTCTGGTGTTTTGGGTGGACTAGGGAAAAGCACTTTCACAGGACAGCCGTTGGGTGAGTCCACGTCCAGCCGGGGGAGGGAAATGGCATTCTTAATGATTGGAGAAATGGGTGGAGGTGGAGGCGAAAGGTCCTTGGAGCTGCCGCGGGGCCTGTCGGGGGTCTTGCGGACATGGCGAAGCGTGCGGGAGAAGAATCCCTCATTCTTCTCTGAAGTGGAGGAGGAGTCTCCATCTGCGTTATTTCCTGCTCCACCATGGTTGCTGAGGAACGAGGTGTCCCCAAACACGTCCCCTCCACGGCCCACGTGCATGGTGTGGCGGAAATCACTTAGTGGGGGGCTGATCATGTCCGGGGTGAGGTCACCTTTAAATCGACGCTTTCCTGAGGAGTGGGAAACCAGGCCCTTCAGGCCAGCGAGCTTGCCCAAGTTCATGGCTTCTCTGGGTACAAACTGTAAATTTCCAGAATCAGAAAGAAAATATCCACAAAAAATTGTTTTAAAAAAAATGGTGAGAACACCGTAAGAAAGCAAACTATACACGTATCACCCTTCAAGCTTTAAAATATCTCGGCAGAATAACAACCGCAGTTGAGTGGAAAGTTTCTTTTGCACAGTTTCTCAAAAGGCAGACGCATTCAGCTATGTCCCATTTTGGCCATCGGTCTTTGTTCATATCCAGAAAGATTCTGTGAAGATAAATGTGAGCTGAAAATATGCATGACTCCAATTCCTGAAAACCTCTGCTGCTTATGTGGTCAAAGATTCTGGGCTTCCCAGTTGTTCTGGGTTTGTGCTTCTGAAAAAAAAAAATCAGTTCAGAAATAAATTCAGCTCGGGCTGCAGATATCTTTGTGGTTTAGGACTGAAACCATGTGCTCTTTCTTTAGTAAGGTCCAGAGAGACTGCTGCTACATGCTCTGGAAGATGCAAATATTAACAAAATATCTGTAAACAATTCAGTTGCTAAAAAGAAAGTGAGACATAGGCACAGACATGCTACACTAATGATCAACTTTTGCTGTAAAAATGTATATATATTTTTAAACTGAGCAAATTTGATTCATACATTTTTAATGAGTCTTGTATTGAATTATTGAGTGTAGTTCCCTTTAAATGCCTAAATTCAGCTTTGACTCCTCAGTCATTCACTTGCACTGTACGGTATTTCGGTCATTCACTTTAAGGGTATCCTGTTACCAAAGTATGTGCATTTACCAGAGAATTTTTCCACTGTCAGACTGTAAATGCCAAGAAGCGCTAAGGCTACATTTTACAGTGACAGTAAGTTTGAAAAAAGTAGCCCTATTATTTATTAAAATACGTTTTCTTAATAATTTTTAAATTATTTTTTTCCATATCAAAAACATTCAATTAATAGAAAAAAATATTTGGTAAACTATTAGTAACGAACAGTTAAGCTAATAAAAATTAGCATAACAACACTTAGTCTGACTTTATTAGTAGTTTGTTTGATCTTGGGTCAGCTCAGACTTTTAATTTGTGCTTGACTGTAGTTAAAGTCATGAGTATCATTTTAAAAGGAGTGACGTCTCATGTCTCATTCCATCAAACCACAACACACTTTGCCACAACACACTTGTTGCCCATTTCATGCTAAATTACTAGTAAATACTTACCATGTGTGATAAGCACAATTTATTTAGCCAAACCCTTTACCTGATTACTGTCAGGTCATAAATCATACACATTCTGCTGTTTGGACCTAGGAAAAAACACTAAAATGTTTAATATTACACTGCTGAAAATGTACAGAAGCCACATACCTTAATCAGATTTGTGTAATCAATGTGATTGCATGCTTTCCAAATCCAAGTTTATTCAGTGACCCTTGACCTGCACCCTGCTGAAGTGTATAAGGCGGCAGGGAGGCTTGTTGCTTTATCCCTGCATGTATCTTCTCATGCTCCTCCAGTCCCACCGGCCTCTGCTCCTGATCCTTTGTTTTTAAAGATACTCAAATCCAGCGGCCCACTCGCCAGGAATCTCCCGGCGGAGATAAAGGGTCTTTAAAAGGCAATAAATTAAATGTAATAATCTGGGCAATAGTACAGCTTGACGGAGGCTCCTTAAGGATTGGTCATGTCCAGGATAAACCCCTAATCCCTCTTCTCTTCCTTCCCCCCGAATCCCCCTCTGTTGGCTTATTCCACTCAGGCGTCCCAGTTTGAAGGGGCTCCTGTAAAATCAACAAAGGTCCTGTATGAGAGAGTGAAACAGGTGGATGTGTAACACAGATCACGATCAAAGCAGACCAAAAGTCCAAAAGTCTAAGACCACTAGTGAAAATATGTTTCTAATCGAATACATATTTGCAGTACAAATGATATTATCAACATAACAATTTGTCTTAAATTAGAATTATTTGAAGTAAAAAATTATATGAATTTCAGGTTTGTCCTCCTTTTGCTTAGTATTTCTGACCTTTTGTACAGAGAAGTTCACATGATCAGTAACACAATTTTTTAGTGACCTAGAAATAGTGTATAGAATCTTATATTTATTGTCTATTTTTATGTTATTATTTATGTCTTTGTTTTACATGATATATAATATTAAATAATATAATAACACTGCCAGTCAAAAGTTTGGAATAATTAAGATGTTTTAATGTTTTTGAAAGTAGTCTCTTATGCTCACCAAGGCTGCATTTATTTGATTAAAATAAAGTAAAAACAGTAAGCAGTAGAGTAAGCATAAGAGATTTCCTTCAAAAACATTAAAAAACCCATAAAAATATATTTATTTAGTAAGTATTGGTGAAACATAGAATCACATGTGTCCGTATAAAGATCTATTGTCCAAAGTGTATTTTGGGAACATTGTCCTCAAACATAATTTTTTCCAACATCTTCTGAGAAATGGGTATGGTTGGTGGCATATGTCGTGTAATGTGCTAAGAAACATAACCAACTAATACACTGACATTTAGCAGGGCTGCTGCTGCCTCTTGACATGACAAACATCAATAAACCAAAACACTCATAATTCTTGCAGCAGTTTTTAGTGGATGCAAACAATGCAATTATGTCTGTGCATTGTTTGAGAGGAGATGCGCACGTCAACTCGTAAACCGCAGTCTAATAGATCCCGTGTGTGTGAATGCATTCCTGGGGGAAACATCTCTGTCTATTACAGACATCCAGTACAGTGCCCACATCCCAGATTGGAAACATGTTTAGGGTTTTTCTCTTCTTTCCCTCTGCGGGACTGTCGGCTTTCCTTCATGTGGGCAGAAAAGTTGATCTGTCTGATCTTAATAGCACTTGGTCTTTGCAGCCGTCCAATGCACATTCATATGGTGTCATTAAAATAAGTGATTTGAACATCAGTCACACTGACTGAACATTTGTTCTTTTAACCTGAAAAAAATGGTTCAAAAGGTGTTTCTTAAAATATTTCTCTCATTCCACTGAAACTACAGCTTGATCAGCTATAGGCTACACTACTGTATAACTTAACTAACTAGGTGAACAAACATTCAAGATAAGGCCTCATTTTTCCTTTTCACCCAATGACCTCCACTTTTTTCTCTCATCCCATGCGGTCTAAAGAAAAAAAGGGGCTGCCAAGGCGTAAATCATTACTACAAATATACTCATTTCATCATCTGAACATATCCTATTTTTACTCAAAGCACTCAGCATGACCGTCTGGCAGAGTGAGTCCTTTATGGAAAATACTACCAATGCAAACACAACCTCAGTGGCTTTGTGTGAAAATATACAGCAGCTGGCTCTGTCTGCTTTACTCTTGTCTTTACTCCCTTTATTATTTTTTTTATCTTTGATTAGTAATCTAATTGTTATCTACCGAACAACTACCTAATCTAAACTAATCTAAAAAAGCACAGTGGCACAATGAATACTAGTTAACAGGCCTCCTCCAATACCCTGTAATGCAAAGTACATTTTAATTTTCAGTTAAAAAAATGACATTGACAAATCAGAGTAACTAAATAGGACAAGGACAGATCAATGCTGCTGAACTAAAATGTTACTGTAGCAGTTTTCACTACAGTCCATTGATCTAGTCATTTGTGAACTTTGGATTTCATTGCTTCATAAAAAGGTCATCCTAGTTGATTCACTTTTTAAAGGTACGCTACATTTAACATAGGCTATAAAAGTAGATTTGCAAGAAAGTGCATGTTTTCCTGATCAGTTACCAAAGCCACATTCCAACATCTAGTTCAATTAATTTATCATAAAGAATCAAATGAATCAAAACCAGCCGCTCATAACGGGCATGAACTGTGGGTATGCAGGGGAGCGCTCATACTAATTTTACAGCAGCACAGATTAGGTTTCCTCCGTCGTGCACACAATAACACACGACTAGTCTCTACAGGGTAGCCTACTTGCTGACTAAAGCAACATTAGTTACGCTGTTAATAGTACGCACCAAACAAAACGCAAATTTAGCATACTTAATATGGTATGATCTTAAATAAGTCGACACACACAGTTCAAAATGTTGAGACAAAAAAATGATCTGTCGTTAAAGTGACAATTGAGAAAACCAGTAGCCTACCATTCACCTCGTGGGTTAATGAATTCAAGTTTATCATGCCCCAAAAAGCGTTGAATGAGATTTATCTCCACATATGGTAAGATCCTGCAGTCCACCGTAAAACTTTTCTCTTTTGTACAGTCTTCAGTTTGAGAGGCAGCGGTCAGTGGCAGCGCGTTTGGTCAGGGGGAGAACCGGGGGGCGGGCATTTCCAACTCAAGCTCCATGTTCCCAGTGTGTTCAGTGCCAGGGGGGGGGGGGGGGGGGGGGGGGGGCTAGACTGATAAATCTCGCGAGTAGTTTTCAGTTTTCCGACATTTAAACCTTCTTATCGCGTGTTAACTGTTGAAATGTTACATATCTGCAGTGTTGGGGGTAATATATTACAAGTAACGCAAGTTACGTAATCAGATTACTTTTTTCAAGTAACTAGTAAAGTAACGCATTACTTTTTAATTTACAAGAGAATATCTGAGTTACTTTTTCAGATAAGTAACGCAAGTTAGTTTTTTTTTCCAATTTATTGATTGTCAGCTCCTGTCCCCATGCTGAGAGAAATCAGAAGATGTTACTGTAGTTCTAAAAAAAATATGAATATGCATTAATTCATCTCACTCACAAAAAAAACACAGATTCAGTATTCCTCAAAATGAATAAAAATATTGCAACTCAGAATATGACGCAAACCTTGATTAATTAAATGTTAAACAACACAAATATCCTTTATGTATTTAATCCCATTCTATTAACCAATGTCTTTGCTTCTGACCTTCGATGATCCAGTTCAACCGTACTAATAAGCACAAATGACTCTAAACAAACATTTGTGTGTCTTTTTTATTGCTGAAGTGTGTTGAAATTTCATCTTCTGCATTCTACTGTATGGATGTACATTTACTTTACCTTCAGCCTGAGGCTTATTCATTTCACTTTTGGTGTGAAAAGGCTTTTATATTTGCCAAAAATATAACTTTTTTATTTTAAAAACAAACAAGCAAGCCCTGTCCAGATTTAAAAAGTAACGCAAAAGTAACGTAACACATTATTTTCCAGAAATATTACCTAAGTAATGGTAATTAGTTACTTTTTTAGAGTAACCGGCAATATTGTAATGCATTACTTTTAAAAGTAACTTGTCACTTTTCCCCAACACTGCATATCTGATGTTTAAAGCTGTTTATTTAGGCCTATTTATGTATTTTTTGAATAGCACTTTGGGGCCATGCCATCCCTAGTAAAACAGTTATATCTTTAAAATACAGTTGGTTCATACTAAGTAGGCTATAGTTAAAATCTATTAACATATTGCCTGACATATCACTTGAGACTTACTGATATAAAAATTATAGGCTAATTAAACTTTATCTGGAGTATTTCTTTATTGCACTATGCACATTTCTTAATATTAAGCCTAAAATGTGTTTTAATATCTCTTTTGATGAGGATTGTATGATCGTTGAATAATATATGCAAGATATTTAAAGTATTTTTCACTATAGGGATTATTAATGTTGTGCACCTATTTAAGACTCCAAACATATTAGTCTTCCAGAAAAAGCATTTTATTTTACATTAAACAGGTTAACCCCTCATGGGTGCAGTCATATTGAAATCACATGACCAGCCCTGTCAAATGTCTATGATATTGATTTTCAAACATATAATACATTATAGTCATAATCAGCGTTGGGCTAGTTACTCAAAAAATGTAATCTACTCACAGTGTTGGGGGACGTTACTTTTAAAAGTAATGCATTACAATATTGCGTTACTCCCTAAAAATGTACTAATTGCGTTACTTAGCTACTTTTTATGGAAAGTATTGCGTTACGTTACTTTTGCGTTTTGGTTTTTTTGTGTTACTTTTTCTCATCTGGGCTGGGCTTGCTAATTTGTTTTTAATATAAATTCAGGATTGCATGAAGCATAGAATGCAGGAGAAGAAAGTTCAACACTTCAGCAATGAAACAAAAAGATGTTTATTTTAAGTCACTTTTGCTTTTTAATATGGCTGAATTGGATCATCGAAGGTCGGCAGTAAAGATATTGATTAATAAAATGGGATTAAATGCATAAAAGATATTTGTGTTATTTGTTTTCATTCATCTTGAGGAATACTGAATCTGTTTTTGTGCAAGTGAGATGAGTAAATGCATGTTCACATTTAGTCTAGAACTACAGTACATCCAAAATTGGGTTTTTTTTTTTTTTTTTTCACACAGCGCCTCTGCACTTACTCCCGATTTCTCTCAACACTGGGACAGGAGAGCTGTCAGTCAATGAATGGGAAAACAAAGTAACTGGAGTTACTTATGTGAAGTAACTCAGATATTTTATTGTAAATTAAAAAGTATATTTAACCCAGCATTTTTTAGAGTGTAATTTTTGCAGCCTCTGAATCCATGAAAGTTACAGATAAATGAAGAGTACATTTGGCTCAAACTGGTATGACAAGCCACAATATTTCTTCTAACTTCTGTTACTTAATAAAGCAGCAACATAAAATATGCAACAGGGCTCAAGCAGGTACAACCAACCAAACATGTTGGGATTCACAGTAGACAAAGTCTTAGTACACTATTTACATATAACATTGATGTTTATGTCATCCTTTCTTCCTACAAAATTCAAATAATGGCTGTATTTCCAGCTGCTATGTGGCCTTCTCCATCTTCCGATGAATCTAGCATGCTGCGTTGGTGACAATGATTATGAAAACTGATAGGGATGATTACATTTTTGAATTTCAAATCATTAGCGATTGTGGAAAAAAAAGTAACTTGTAACTATTTTGTATGGTAACTGTAATATTATTACTTAAATTTTATTAGTAATTAGTTACACTACTAGTTACCAGGGAAATTACTGTAATGCATTACTAGTAGTTACTGCCCAACACTGGTCATAATGATACATTATTAATTAGAATAATTAACAGCAATAACTAACAGTATTAATTTAGTAATTAAACATTAAATAGTTATAGAAAAATACATTTTAAAGGTTAATTTTTCAGCTCAGCAACAAGATTCCATTTGAAGTATCCTCATGTTTTTTTTTTATCAAAGCATGTGCTGTGCTCAGGAATTGTAATTATAAAGTCTTCAGTTTTCAAATGTAAATAATGCATCCCTGTTTGAGGATGTTTGCTTTCAGCAGGGATTGCATAAACTACCAAAAGCCTGTGATCAAGATGGCTTTAGTGTTGGTGTCACCATTGGGTCAAAATAATTCATAGCCCAGAGCAGTGTTGTTGATGTAAGCAGATCAGTAGATCAATGAAAGTCCTGCAGTTTGTATCCAAGAGTTATGCATGAACATCAGTTGGAAATTGATTGTGATTCAGAACAGTCCCTCTATTGAGAGGGAAAATAGCCCGGAAAAACACGCTGATCCATTCAAAAACACTGCTGCTTCTGTTTGAAATGAAAGATATATAGATTGGTAAAAAAAAGAAAAGAAAAAGCCATTTGGGTAGGTGAAGTTTCTAAAGTCATCATGGATTATAAAACAGCCATTTCAGAGATATAACTCCATTGATTGCATTTAATATCAACAGCTAAGAATTTTGACTGTGTTTTTGTCTGTCTATTTGTTTGATCTTTTCATCTTTATTCTCTGTTTTTCTCTCTGCTCCTTCATTGTCCCATCAGCTGCTCTATCTTGCTCTTCCCAGAGTAAACTATCCCCTCTGCTCAAGTATGCCAGCTATTTGCTGTGAATAACATGTAGCCTTTGGATACTTTAATTTTCAGATGCTGGTCCCAAAAGGGAGGCAGGGATATAATTTAAGGGGTTTCTCTCCCCTTTTTGACTTCACAACAGTCTGTCTTTTCCTTTTTTCCTTTGTCCGCCCAAGTGTCTCTCTCTCAATCTGTTTCCCCCCAGTTCCCTCCTCTTCCTTTCACATAAGTCCAATAGACTTTATTATTATTATTATTATTATAATTGTATAATACAAATGCAATAATGAAACAAAATCCACACATTTTTAAACATTTCCAGATACCAAAAACGTTAAGCATTTTCGTAATATAAATAATATAAGTGTTCATTTATGTAAAGTAAACAAAAATTAGTGATGTTGCTTTGGCAACTAACTGAAATATGTTTAAGCTGAAGCACTAAAATGACTAACTGAAAAAAAACTCAATAAAAATACATTTAACAAAAATAGCTATATTTTTTTAATTAAATATGAATTTAAAAACTAATAAAAAGAACAAAAGCACATAAAAACTAAGTTTTTAAAAGAAAAGATTAAAATGAAATCTAAAAATAAATCTAAATATAAACAAAATGGTAACACTTTATGGTTTTATTTGTTAACTAAAAATTCAAATACTTCTAAAGCATTTATTAATGTAAAAACGTAAATTTGAACACTTATTAAGTTAACACATGATTAAAATAAAATGTTGTATCTGTTAATATTATTTAATGGACATAAGCTTACTTGAACTAACAATAAGCAGTTGTATTTTATTAACATAAAAAATGAATAAATACGAATAAATAAAAATGTATTGCATTGCTAATGCATTAACTGACATTAACTAATTACAAAGTGTATAATCTATAAAACAATCCTCATTGCACCAATCCTGTCCCATGTCTTAAAGCTTTTTGTCTGTACAGGCTTATATAACTCTTCCCTTAAAAAAATCAAATCAAATGAAATACAGAGCTATATGTGTCTACCATATCCATGAGTTTTGTCTTCCTGCGTTCTTTCTGCAGTCTCCCATGATTGTGTAGAAACTGCTGGTGTTCAGACCCGTTAACTGTGATTCCTGTCTTGAGATCAGTGCCAAAAAGGGAACGGATCCAGCGGAGAATTCTTAGCTTATCATGGCAATGTTTACGGAGCTCAGATTTGAGCGATGTCCTACGGCTGGCTTTCCTCTATGTATGGTACCTCGTAATGAACTCTGGTTTACAAATAGCGAGTGTTGAAGTTTATAATATCATGTTTCGCTTCAAAAGCTTCAAATAGTCCACAAAGGCATTTAAACATGCGCTGAGTTATTTTCACACATAATCTGATGATGAGAAATGCCTTTGAGAAAACAATGTGATTCTTTCTTTCCCACACTTGATCCTTATTCTTGATAGTGAGGTGATTAAGAAATGTAAGATAAGCTTGTAATTGAGTGTAGTGTACACATTGTTACAAGTCTAATGTTATCAGAGTTTCCGCTCTCCTGTGCGTTCAGTTATTTTCTGCTTTGGGCTTTTTGTTTATTTCCTTTTTGACTTCAGACATGTTTGTACTCAAAACTCACTTTAGTCTCATCCTGTTCTTCTTGAGTTGCACTGTTTTAAAAGTGTGTCTTCTTGCATACGCTCCTTTTGCAATATCATTCTTCTCTGTTTAATCTAGGGGCCATCATCTCTTTGTAGAGATACTGATCATCCTGTATTTTCCAAGATGAGAGCCTGATGAGAGACTAATTACCCCAATCCACAGAGATACTGCAGGGCATGTCCTTAAGGGAATAGTTTACCCCAAAATTAACATTGGCTGAGAATTTACTTGCCCCCAGGCTATCCAAGATGAGCTTGTTTCTTTATCAGAATAGATTTAGAGAAAATTACATCAATTACTCACCAATGGATCCTCTGCAGTGAATAGGTGCTGTCAGAATGAGAGTCCAAACAGCTGGTAAAATCATAATAATAATCCACAACACAACACCAGTCAGTTACCATCTTGTGAAATGAAATGTGTGTGTTTGTAAGAAACAAATCCATCATTAATGCATTTTAACTTTAAACCATTGCTGTTGGCCAAAATATGTATCCATAATCCTTAATAACGCTTCCTCCAGTGAAAAAGTCCATCCTCATGTTGAGTCATGCTGTGGATCGTTGTAAGGTTTTTATCAGCTATTTGGACTCTCATTGACTGACGGCACCCATTCACTGCAGAGGATCCATTGGTGAGCAATGTTGTGATGAAGAAACAAACTTATCTACATCTTTGATGGCCTGAGGCCGGGTGAGTACATTTTAGGTGAACTATTCCTTTAGGTACTAGGTAGACACATTTGTGTATGTGTTTTGTCAGTGTGACTGGGACTGTGTTTTTTGCTTACGGCAAAATACCATTAGGCCATTAGATGTCAATAATGTTATCTTGCTGTATCAGTGTGACAGGGCTTTGGTTAAATCCTATGTAAATATGCATTTGAAAGACAAGACAGTGATATCACTAGAAAGCAGATGTTTCAGGTTTCAAGAAACAGGTGGATAATGCAGTGTAAGGGATAAGGATCAAGTGCACTTTTAAAATAGTGGGGGTAGAGGAAGGGAGATTGAGGCTGGGGAAAGGGGGCCAGTAAAACAGGATACATTTTTCCCGGTGAAAAAGGATGTCTCCTCAGGAAATTACTTTCACATAGGTTACAAAGCCTGCCAAGAATTTAAACTCTGTCAGCATTTCATTTTTTTTTTTAATGTTGAAACTATTTAATCCACATAGTAAACTTAGAAAAACAGAAAATCAAAAGTGTAGTGACCAATTTAGTTAGACTACTCCTGGCTGGGTGTGAAATAAAATTCCTTCAGTCTCACAAAGCAACACAGTCATGCTCTTTCTCGGCTCTATGCTGTTAGGCAATGACAGGCATGTTAATAATTCTCTGAGGTAGTGTCCAATTCAAGTCTTTCAAGGACAAATCCAATTCAAGTATCATATCCTTTTTGGTAATATTTTCTATACTCTACACACTTTAAAAAAATCATACAAAAGTTGTCACTGCTGTTGTAACCTTTCAAAAAGTACTAATATGTACCTTTAAGGTGCTAATATGCACCTAAATAAGGCACAAAGATGTACCAGCGTTTCTACCCCAATGACAATGCTTTTGTACCTTTTTTTCTGAGAGTGCAAGTTAGTTATATAAACCTTACTAAAGAGCAATCCATTTTATATTTTGTTTTTCAGAAGTCTCCAATTCGGTCAAGTATCAAATAATTTTGTTCAGAAATTTTTGTTCACAAAAGTAAATAAAAAAATTCTAAAATCAATTTTTTTGATTTTATATCGCAAGATGCATTCGCTTTTGTTTGGCGTGTCCTTGTTTATTCTAGTAATACCGCAAACTTACGTCAATTCACTGTGTTAGACTTTAGCAATGGATATTTCACCATTGTTTATGTTTTTCATGAATACAGTCTGAAATCTGAACATATTCGTTGCAGCCAACTGAGGAAAAAATGGGAAAAGGTGGCATGTGAAAAGGTTTAGTGTCAGAATCAACTTTAGTGACTTAAAACAGTCACCTGAAGTCAGAGTAGCTAATAAATGTCAGAATTATGAAATTAAGTCATCATTATATCATAATTATAATGGTGTATTAAAGTCATAACTATGACATAAAAACTCTAGATTGTGAGATAAAATTGTCAATTTTTTATTTTTAATTATTTCCTTTTTTTATTTTAGTTTTTATGTTTTTATTTCATAATTTTGGCTTTTTCCTCATAAGTTACATTTTGTTCTCATAATTAAAACTTGGTATGTCATAAGTTTGAGTTTTTATCTTTTAATTATGACGTAGAATCTCATAATATCTAATTTAGACTTTTCTCTCATAATTATTATGTCAAAAAAGTATGTTTTTTTCTTGTGTGTGAAAATCTGATTTTAATCAGACTGCAAACTACATAGGAAGGGTTGTTTTGATTTAGCTTGTGGAGTTTCTTTTTCTTGATCAGACTAAATAGATTTGAGTTAGTATAACTGAAGTTTCCATCTCTAATGGCGCTTTTCCACTGCGTGGTACGACACGGCTCAGTACGGCACGGCACGGCACAGATCGGTTTGCGTTTCCACTGCAGTTTAGTACCGCTTTAGAGTGGGCGGGATTATTCACATGTCGTTATAGTTGCACCGCCTCTATTGCCGCGACTCCTGAAAAACTTTTTAATTCCACATCGCCCCATCAAGCTCTTGCTCGATCCGCTCCTCTGCTATCAACCAGAGGAACGTCTGTACTTCTTCAACAGACAACGAAACAGCCAGTTTTTGGTTGTTAAAAAAGGTGCGCTTGTTCAAAACAGTTGCGTTCGATCCTTCGCTGGCTGTGCTGATTTAAATCTAGTGGTTCTTTTGTGTTTGTGTCGCAAGTTCAGTGACGCAGGTAGTGACGATTCTCTCCGGCCAATCCCTGATCAGCAGAGTTTACACGTCACGTTTTGGTAACGGTACGGTTCGCTTGGAACTTCAACCGAGGTGGTACTAAAAAAAGTACCAGGTACTGTACCCAGTGGAAAACCCCCAAAAGTGAACCATACCGAACCGTATTGTGCCGTAACATGCAATGGAAAAGCGCCATAAGTCACCAAGAAGCTGAGAACATTTTCAATGTCTTTTTGTTATTTGGGAGCTTTAAATTTAGGATTTTGGAATCCATGCAGTGAATTATTAACTTGCCGAACATTACCCAACTATCAGAGATTTCCGTCTGTCTTGTTTTAATGGTCCGTTTCCTGATCTACACCTTCCTTTCCATTTCTGAAGAATACACTATGTGGGATACTGTGTGTGCATGGATATTAAGTGACTGACAAGAACAATGGAGGGGTTCAGAGACTGTCAATTACACAAGCATGTGCCAACATATTTTTCTCATATTTCTCCATCCAATTTTCCCCTAAAAGCAAATATTTGTCTAATTGTTGCGCCAAGGCACAGACACAGAGCCCAGTGGCCAGATCTCCTATTTAAAGTCCATTAGTAGCTGGAAAGGAGCACTGACTTGGGTTATGAAAGCCAGATGTTGGCGTCTCAAAAGGAAAGCGTTTTTTCTTGTCTGTGTGTGTGTGTGTGGGTGGGTGTGGGTGTCGGGTTGGATGGAGGATGGGGTGTTTAATGTGTGGGTCGGGGGCTGTTAGAGAATTTTTAGCATTTAAAATTAACCTAGAAACTAAAGACAGAGCATCTTTATGACCTTACAGACTAAATGAACACATAATTAGGATAAACACATCCATATTTTGGTCAGTAAGTACATGAGAAACCAGTCATATTCCCGACTCCACCTGCTTCCCCCCAGCTTTCCTGAGGAGCTTGACGCTAATAAACTTCCTGTTGGGAACATGCCCTTTCTTGGCACACGGCTCCTTGGAATGGCGGGTGCGATGAAACCAGGGTGGAGGTGTAGCCCAAAGAATTTGTTTGGACTATGTCCCTGCTTCCGTGAATTCTGCCCTGTCAGGAAGTGTGACTCGGCCCAGACAATAGGCAATTGTGAGGCTGCTGGACCTGAGCTAGCAGGAAACTCAACACACACACACACACACACACACACACACCCACACCCACACACATAGATGCCCATAGTGTCAGTATCAACTTTAGTGACTTAAAACAGTCCCCTGAAGCCAAAGTAGCTAATCCAAAACTATACTTTTTCTCTTTGACCAGTCTACAAGCACTATAAAGAGCCCTGGTTGTATGTGATATGAAAAGACTGCTGTGGATATCATGGAAAATGTCATCCCATTCCCTAATCCTGAATCTATCTGCTTGGTGTGATAACACTTAGGAGGACAGCTTACATAACTGTGTGTGTGTTTACTTAGTTTAGCCTGTTTTTAGAGTATGTCCAAGGACAAAAACACAGGTCAAGCGAGTGTGTGTGTATGTGTGTGTGTGTGTGTGTGTGCGTACGCGTTTTTGTGACAAATGAGGACAGAAATTTGTATAATGACAAAGGTATGACATAGGTATTACAAGGAGAAGGTGACTTTTCAGGACATTACCCCATGTCCCCACTTTTCAAAACACTTATAAATCATACAGAGTGAGTTTTATTGATAAAGTAAAAATGCACAAAGTTTCCTGAAAGGGGTAGGTTTAGGGGTAGGGTTGGTAAAGGGCAATAGAATATACGGTCTGTACAGTATAAAAACCATTACGCCTATGGGATGTCCCCACTTTTCACAAATGTAAACCTGTGAGTGTGTGTTCAGTGCTGTGAGGAATGTTGTAGTCTGACCTCTGACCCCTCTGTGTGTTTGTGTGTCCATGCCTTGCTTGTCTCCACTCATGCACACACACGCTTAAAAAGATCTGAAATCTTTCCCTTTGGCCTTTGACAAAGACTAGACACATAGTCAAAGAAAAACACCTGAAAGTGTACGCTTCCTAAAACAAACAAATGGACCATTGTGTCCTCATGTATCCGTCATTCTTTCGCAGTTAGCATAGTGTGTGTATTGCCAACAAATGTTTGTGTCTGTCTGAGCAAACTTGAGGTTCCTAGTCTGTTTCTCTTGGATCCTTTCGCATGTGCATTTGAAGTCTGTGCACATATCTCAGTGTAATTACCCTTGTGGTGTGGCAGGGGTGGGATCTTAATGGTAGAGTGTGTCAAGGAGGGCATAAAGCGTGGCACTTTTAGTCATTTGTGTTTTTATACAGTAGTAGCATTTTAAAGTGCAAGCTAGTATGATGAATAAAATAATTATTTATTTATATATCAAAATATCCATCTGCATCCTTCAGCTAAATTTCAGGAGAGTAAATATTCACTGGCAGGCACAGACTATCTGGTTGTTATGTGGTTACCGGAGCAACAGAACTCTTGGAGGACCAGACTGGAGCCTGTGGCCTCTGGGCCTCTGTGTGTGAAGGCCTGTCGCTCTGTGGCTCTATGCCCAGCCACCACTCCGGAAAATTCCTTGGTAAGGGTCAGCAGCGGAGACGCAGTCAAAGCCATATACAGCCATTTCACTAACTGCACTGTTAAATGGTTACCTCATTAAATGCGTTTGCTGAAGAATGCAAGTCAAAAAGGATGCACATTCATGTGGTTCGACATAAATCTGAATAAATCTTACATTTGTCTTTTCTTGCTGACAAACATTTCACTAAAACTAAATTAGAGAAATTGCAGTTGGTTTGTGATTTGTGAGAAACTCAATAGAAAAAGTCTGTGTTCCATTGATTTTGCTCATGATCCGGCACTGCGTCATCTGGCTCATAAGGCTTTCAGTCTGTTGATGTGAGGCTTTGCTAAGCCTGATGTTACATGCGCGCTTACCTAAACATTGACATTTGCAGTTCTTAAGGACACTCAGAAACTGTGCTGTTCATTTCACACAGCCAACATGTGAACCGTTTGTTCTGACAGATCCCAACAAATGTGCGACATGGGGTAAACTACTGTTCAAACAGTAACATCTGATATTATGTGAAGGCCCAACCCTTGAGTCCTGCAGCCTCAAAACAGTTTGTTCTTCTTTGACTTTGCCTTTAGTTGTTTTTAAGGTAAGCTGAATTGTGCATGTCTAAAAAATTAGATCATTCCGCATATTTCTAGCCCTTTTTGAGGGCACCGTTACAAGTAACGCGAGTTACGTAATCAGATTACTTTTTTCATGTAACTAGTAAAGTAACACATTACTTTTTAATTTACAATAAAATATCTGAGTTACTTCAAATAAGTAACTCCAGTTACTTTGTTTTCCCAATCATTGACTGACAGCTCTCCTGTCCCCGTGTTGAGATGAAATCGGGATACGTGCAGAGGCGTCTGTTTAACCTGATGTTACTGTAGTTCTAGACTAAATGTGAACATGCATTTACTCATCTCACTTGCACAAAAACAGATTCAGTATTCCTCAAGATGAATGAAAACAGAGCAATGCAAACCTGCAATAATTAAATGTATTAAATAACACAAATATCTTTTATGCATTTAATCCCATTTTATTAATCAATATCTTTACTGCCGACCTTCGATGATCCAATTCAGCCATATTAATAAGCAAAAGTGACTTAAAATAAACATGACATTTGTTTTTTTTTCTTTTTGTTTCATTGCTGAAGTGTTGAACTTTCTTCTCCTGCATTCTATGCTTCATGCAATCCTGAATTTATATTAAAATCAAATTAGCAAGCCCAGCCCAGATGAGAAAAACTAACGCAAAAGTAACGTAACATAATACTTTCCATAAAAAGTAGCCAAGTAACGCAATTAGTTACTTTTTTAGGGAGTAACGCAATATTGTAATGCATTACTTTTAAAAGTAACTTTCCCTAACACTGATTATAGCCCTTTTTATATAAAATCAAGTATTTAACACTAAGTATAACAGACTCTGAGTTTTAAACCTCAGGCTCTATTAATTAACTTTAATAATGCCAAGTTGTTTCATTTCAGGTAAAGTCTCTGTGGTAAAAATGAGACCTGGAAACATTTTTCGTGCCACATGTGTACCAAATAGTTATCATCTGGATGAAACAAAGAGGAACCAAAACAACACAGAACAGGGCCAAAACATTAGATATGAATACATATTCATTCACATACTTCTTATGATTATGTTTCAAAACCTCTGCTTTGCCCTGTGGTTTCTTATCTCCCTGAATTATATTTCCTCTTGGCTGGCACAGGAGTAGCAGATTCCAGTGCAATGCATTTCTGTCTTCCTGGATAAATTCATACTTTGAAACATCCTTCCTACTGCTACTTTAAAAGTCTAAAACAACTTCTATAGGCATTGGGATGTTAAACTTCCCAAAATCCTACCGTTGCCAATGTCATCACATAAATGGCATTTTCATGCTTACAGATGGCAGCTTTACTAAAAATGTTTTTTTGCACGACTGCATGTGGCATTCTTGTGTGGTTCAGCTAATGATGGGCCGTGAATGTGCAGAGCTGCACCCTCTGTGAGAGCAGCTGGTCTGGGCTGATGGGTGAAGATGGTCAACAAATTAAAGTAGTTCCCTCTAACGTACAATAAAGATATGAGGGAGAATTTTGAAGAACATTGAAAAGACATGCCGCATAATGAACAGGCTTACAGTTGCTGCTTCTGACATTTGTGTCCATATTCTGGCTCCTGGCTCCCTCTTATGGTCAAAATGTAGACCGAGTCTTATGAAATGTTTAAAATACTGATCTATTCAACCTGTGGGAAGACTAAATTAAACCACTTATTTAATTAACAGAAAAAAATGAAAAACATCTGTGACCAAAAACAAATACAATTAGTATTTGAACAGCAATAAAGATAACCTAATTAAATAGAGACCTCCTTAAATGCTCGATTATTAAAGATGCAGCTTGTCATAAACAGGCAAATATTTATTATTATGCTTCACCAATAATAACTCCACCATGGAAGCCGGCACCAAGCAGATGTTTAATTCTTCTTCTTTTTTTCACAAAGGGAGTAAAGGAGCTCTATCTGTTCAGCATACTCAAAACCTGGTCTAGAAAGAGAGGATGCAGATTAAATGCATGTCAGTGGTGCCTGTTCATTTAATTTACAACAAAATGTTGTTTATCCAACCTGAAACTTACCGACCAGGTGTTTCTAGAATCAGAGGGATATTATCCAGTCGAGGCTCATTAACAATTTCTCGGAAAGCAGTAATGCCTATTTGGCCACATCCAATGTCTTCATGGCGGTCCAGATGGCAGCCTAATTGTCCTTTTTAAAGAAAAATTACGCAATCTCAAAAGCAGTAACAAAGCTACTTAATATGGGATATATAGCTAAACTTGCAACACTGTCAGTGTTTTGCATATAAATTAAGTCACTCCACAAACAATTACAGCAATAGAGTGCTGTGGTGAAGACTTTTTATTTTTGTAGGCCAACCAAGAAGTTAGCTTCACCCTGGTTCCCTCGACAAAAATCCAATAGGATTTTCCATTGGCTTTAGCTTAAAAAATCATAGGGGTGCATTACTGATTTATTTCATGATGTAGAAACGTGAAAATATATTGAGTTTGTGTTAAAGTAGCACTATGTAACTTTTTCTGAATTCAAAATTTGCAAAATGTATATAATGAGCGAGTACATCATGAATTCATCTTCCAAACCGCGTTTTTGTCTTATTCCGAATCCCTACGGTACACTTATAATAAGTACTTATATTTGGATTATTGTAGCCTGGTCGGGTCGTCACCGCTGCGGAGTAACACATACCTGCGTGAATCGCCATAGACATAAACTTAGAGTAGTAGCTCCGGTTGGAATGTTCTTCCGCGGGATGTGTGCAGTTCTGTTTATTAACCGCTAGAGCGCCAAAAGTTACATAGTGCTGCTTTAACCACAGACCTTACTTCAGGCATTTAATCAAAATAGAATTCAGGACGAGGGAATGGAACATGCTAAAGTGCTAACTTGTTTCTGGGTTTTGGCCTACAAATTCCAGCAGCACTCTATATTGATAAATTCAAATTAATGTTGCATACCTTTGGAGTCATTTAAGTGAATGGCTCTCAAATAATGCAACCCGACCACACGATCAAATTCATCAAGTATATTCTTCACTCCTCCAGGTGGTGAAATGTCGTAGCCTATACAGAAGAGAATCAGCTCAAATCTCAAATATATATATATCTGGCAGAATCTGCAAAATGTTAATTACTTTACCAAAATAAGAGGTCACACAGATGACAACTGAGGGACTCGTATGCAAATGCTCAAGAAGGAAACATGATGCATTAACCGGGAGGTGAAACCTTTTTGAATTTGAAGATCAGGGAAAATTTAACTTGTATTGTGTTTGTCTTCTGGGAAACAACATCTTCTGTAACTTCTGAAGGGCAGTACTAAATTGAAAAAATATGATATTTCAACAAAATAAAAAAAATTTACACATCTTCATCATGTTCAAAGGTTTTCACCCCCCTGGCTCTTAATGCATCATGTTTCCTACTGGAGCATCAGTGCATGTTTAAGCATCTATAGACACAGTATTGAGAATCAAGTGTATGTAAACTTTTGAACGGGCTCATTTTTAGGAATTCAGCTATTATTTTGTCTTGTGGACATGTAAACATTGTTTATGTAAAATAAATAATTTGTAGTAATATCTATGGGACTTCATAACATACCTGCTGCAAAAGCATGGCAAGTGTCCAGACACACCCCAACACGTGTCTTGTCACGTACCCAGTCTATTATACTTCTCAGTTCACTGAACTGCCCACCTATAGTGCTGCCCTGACCACTCATGTTTTCAAGTACTATTGAAGGAAAATAAAGAACAAAAGAAAGAAAGAAAGAAAGAAAGAAGAACATTATTCAGCTAAATTTACCAGAAAGCATGAGCACAATTGCACATTCTCTAGAAATCATCAGGATTGTATAGTTGACCTGTAATGACAGCAGGGGTTTGCTGGTGTGCGTGGTTAATAGCTTGGGCAATTTTCTCCATGCATTTCTCAGGGGTGGAGTCTATAGAAGCTCCAGGGTGAAAGTTAAACTGGCTGAGGCCCAGTGCACTGCAGCGACTCAGTTCATCCACAAGCATGTTCTGGCTCTTACTGAACACGTCTGGATTTAAAAATGCAGAGTCATCTGACATACAATCTTAAACATACAACATATGCAGCCTAGAGTACTAATTATAGGACTGAAAATTGATTAAATCAACTGAGCTGTTTTTGAATATTCCGTATTTGGTGCATGCACAGAACCACACATCGGGTACAGTCAGCGCACAAACCTTCTTTGGGGGAACCGCAGTTCATCAAATAAGATCCATGTGGCAGGATGTGTATCGGATCAAAGCCATGTTGAGCACAGGCTTCTTGAAATTTAACTGCAGCTGCTGTATCAAGGGCTGGTCTCGTCCAGCAGCGCTGGGAGCCCAAGAAAAGTGCAAAAGCATGACCTCCTATGGCCACACTTGATTCGACTGCTTTCCATATTCCTCCTTAAGAATATTTTTTAAATTGATATGCGTTCAGCACAAACACCTTATTTAGAAAAAAGCTTTTTTGCTCACCTGATATTGAGACGTGAGCACCTATGTATTTTTTCTTTGGCTTTATCTTCCTTTTCTGTGCCATTTTTTCTTCTCTGCTGCTGCCATCTGATGGTTCTGCACCAGAATGTTGTGGCTCCTTTGTTTCAGTAACCTCCTCTGTATTCCTTTTCTTCTCGCCTTTTTTTCTTGGGGCCATATTTTTCTGAGTCAAGAATAAACGTGGTTAAACATTCTTGTTGGACACCATGGAAAATAAACTATACTCATGAAAACATTACTAATGATAATAATCTGTACTGATGACAACATTACTAATGTTTATGGCCTAATATTAGTAATTAGTAGATATTAGTAATAGCCAAAAAGTGGTTTGCGTTTTTTTTAACTCAGAGATTTAAAGTGCAATAAAAACATATTTCCAAACAACATTTTATACTTAAAATGATGCTAAAACGAGTTTCAAAACTTGAAACTTGGACCCAGGGACCCCCAAGGCACCACAACAGCAAAAACAAATCAGCTGAAAAGAAAAGTGTAAAAAAGACTGATTGTGGCATTATTATTGTTTCATTCTGCATTATAAAACATGACTGGAAACCATGAATTAATCATGATTATTTTATTCAGTGGACAGTTTTATACAATGGTTAGACAAAAGATTAATAAATAAGTATTTTTTTCCCCAGATAATATTTTTGTCTTTAATATTTTTATTATAATGACAACATAAACATATTTTTTTTAATTTGCAAACCTGTTGTACTTAATTTTTTATTGTACCGTACCAAATGGATGTTTTTGCAACAAAAAAAAAGTAAATTCAAATCATGAAATTTGAAACGATAGACGTTGACGAAGTTAGCCATTTAATTGATGATGCATGAGAATTATGTGCCTTATGTACTTAATGCGCAATGAACAACCATACAAAAAGTGCTAGACCTCCAAATAAACGGTTCATTTTTTTTATTATAGAAAGAGTTATTGGACTTTTAATATTGAAGGTCAAAAATCTCCCCCGGCTGCCCCCCTTCCGTCAGATCTGTCCAGACACACACATTCACACCGAGCAGTAAAATGGCCGACCGTCAACCAACTGACTTTACAGCGCTTTAAACACAGATTCCGCCTCTTTCGTTTACATTATAGTATTTCATATTTAAAAACTATAGAAGGAGTGTTTTCATGACTAGCTATTAGATTTTGATGGAGTGTTGTATTTCACGTTGCCTCAAAACCCAGAAATTCGCACTTAAGCACTTTAGCTGTGACGTTAGCTAGAAGACTAGCTGCGGTGCATGTAATTCCTGAGGTAAGTGAAGTGCTTTGTTTTAAAGAGCAAATCATATAACATGTTGTGTATTACTATTGACAGTCGTATGCATTTGAAAAACCGCAGTAGCTTGAAAGCATTTATGCGCGATACAGTTTTTCCGCGTCGACATCTGTTAGCCACTAGCTCGTTGCTAGTTAAACTAGCTAGCCAGCTAGTTAGCATCTGTCTGGTCTGGAAAGCAACTTTAGCTTTCCGCTGGTCGATCGTAAAAACATACCCGTGCGTATTTAGTACCTTACTAATGAATCTAGACAATGTTTGCATTAAATGAAAACAAATATGAGGTGGCTTTATGGTTTTAATGGGCAGTGTATCCTCGTCTTATAGTCCTGGCTCGCTATTGCTTCCAATATTTGACCAAAGGCATATTTATGCATGTCTGGTTTTGACAGTCGCTTACCCTTTTGATTTTTCTTGTGATCCGTATACAAATATTCGGCGGCTTCTGGGGGAAATTAACAAAACTACCGTTTAGTATGTGTCAATTTTATCTTGCTAACAAACTAGCTAACTCGGTAACATGCATCCGAGTTTGGCAGGACCACAAAAGCGTACGACTTAACTCACTATTTCAGTTTTTGCCGTTTAACACTCGTTTTAATACTTGTTTTTGCTCGAATCGTTCAAATAGCTGACGTATGGAGTGTATGTAATATCATATATTGCACTGGAGGAAATGGGCGGGTGAAGGGAGCCCCTGTCCGACGACTCTGCCCTGCCAACTGCAGGCTCACAGACAGATAGCAGCAGGAGTTTCTCCCATTATGAAGATCGTGTATGATTTTAATCGACATCCCTTTTAATGCATGGCATATGCAAACTCAGACCGAGCCTAAAACGGCATACCATTGATGTTACATATACAGTTATTTGTGATCAAATGATAATGTGTTTGGTGCCGCTGTTATGCATTTGGTTTGGTAACAGCCAACTGGTTGAAGGTGATACTCAACGAAACTGTTCATTTTCCAGATATTTGGTCGTGCATACATAGACAAAAAATAGGCCTATATTTTTTTTTTTGAGAAGCTTTTACAGTTGAGCATGTTAGTTTTGACAAAAATTTTTTTTAAACAGTAAATTCATGATTTTTGTAGAAAGGAGCACCAGGAAAGGGAACAGCAGTTCATGGAAGACAAGAAAAGGAAAAAGGAAGATAAAAGGAAACGGGAAACCTCACAGAAGGTAATTGTTATATTAGGTATGATTTAATTATGTTGGACAGTTAAATTATAGTAAATTAATGCACATCCTGTGGTGGTAATACATGTGGCCACAATGTAGGTGCGCATTCTGGAGTCACTTTTTCATCTTATGTGTGTAGAAATGATTTAGCATCTTGTTAATAATTTGAAGGTCATCCAAGCCACTGTTACTAGTTTGTCAGAGAGTTATTTTAGAACTAGAGATACTAAAAGTAATATTGGATATAAAGTAGTTTGTCATCTTTTCTGTAATTTTTTTGCTTAGCCATTGTCTTATGTTTTTCTCGTTCTTTTGCTGTGGGTAGACTGTAAAGGACTGTTGACACCCAGAGCACTAACTTTATTAGCGTCCACACCAACGGACAATATTCTAATGTGACTGTCTCGCTCTTTGAATGCTCAAACTCATTGAAGTTGGGTGGATTCTGATTGGCTGTCAATGTTTCTGAATCAGAATCAGCCATTCAGCAGCATCATGATATCTGTCATCAAGTCATGCATGGCACAAATCTATGGAGGAATAAAACTCGGGCATTGTCCTAGCAAACATTGTTCTGTACTTTGAGTAATTTTAAATATCCATACTGACTATTTTTTTCCTTGTTTCAGGTTGCAGAGCAAAAAAATAAAGGTAACTATGTTCTGTTGTCTTAAGAAGTGTTTTATAATCGTTTTTGCATTTTAATGGTGTTTTTCGTCTTTCATGTTTGTACTGTCTACTGATATTTAGGGGTGCAGCTATCGATTATTTTAGTAATCAAGTATTCTACCGATTATTCCATCAATTAATCGAGTAATCGAATAAGTAATTTTTCTTTATTAAAGAGCAATGCTAAATCTACAAAAGAAAATAAGATAGGTCTCTTAAAATAAACAACAATTGTATTTTTTTTTGCTAATTTAAACAACTAACATTTTTTTTGCTGAAATTGCATACATTAATAACTGTGAGAATAATCAATTGGAAGGCTTAAATTGCAAATTACAATTCAAAATGCAAATCAAATCTAAGGTGTCGAAGTAACAAGAAATAGGAAAAAAATGCAATAAATAAGTACAAATAAAAATATCAATTTCGCAGTACTTTAAAAAAAGTAAACATGAACAACCTAAAACTATAAGGCATAAATCAAGAAAAACAGTGGTGAAAATATTTATTTGATCCCCTGCTGATTTTGTAAGTTTGCCCACTTACAAAAATGAAGGGTCTGTAATTTTTATGGTAGGTTTATTTTAACGTATAGAGACAGAATACCAACCAAATCCAGAAAAAACACATTATATAAAGGTTAGAGATTGATTTGCATTTCAGTGAGTGAAATAAGTATTTGATTCCCAAGCAAAACATGACTTAGTTCTTGGTGCAGAAACCCTTGGTGGCAAGCACAGAGGTAAGACGTTTTTTGTAGTTGGTCACCAGGTTCGCAACAGCATCTCTGAGGGGGGGGGGGGGGGTGTATTTTGGGTCCACTCCTCTTTACAGATTCTCTCTAAATCCTGTTTGGCAGCTCGAAGTTTCAGCTCCCTCCACAGATTTTCTGTAGGATTGAGGTCTGGAGACTGGCTAGGCCACTCCATGACCTTAATGTGCTTCTTCTTGAGCCACTCCTTTGTTGCCTTGGTGATATGTTTTGAGTCACTGTCATGATGGAATACCCATCCATGACCCATCTTCAGTGTTCTGGCTGAGGAAAGGAGGTTCTTGTCCAAAATTTTACAGTACATGGTCCCGTCCATTTGCCCCTCAATGCGGTGAAGTCGTCCTGTACCCTTAGCAGAAAAACAGCCCCAGAGCATAATGTTTCCACCTCCTTGCTTGAATGTAGGGATGGTGTTCTTGGGGTCATAGTCAGCATTTCTCTCCCTCCAAACACGGCGAGTCGAGTTAATGCCAAAGAGCTCAATTTTGGTCTCATCTGACCACAGCACTTTCTCCCAAGCCTTCTTTGAATCATTTTGATGTTCTTTGGCAAACATTAAACTAGGGCTGGCTCAATACCACTTTTTCAGAACCGATACCAAAAATTCAGAGTATCTGCCGATACCGATATCGATCCGATACCAGCGCAGTTTTTTTAAATCAGTGTAGAATTTCTGTACCTCAATGTGTTGACCTGATCATCACTCTTTTGTGTTACACACAATCTGCTAAATATAGACAGCTTCATTATAAAGAAAAATAAACAAAAAATATATAATCAAAATCAGTGACAAAATTACTATTATAAACTAGCTTTATGGATAATTCAGTAGCAAAAGTTACTCTAGAAAAATGAGTGCACAATAATTTGATAAAATCCTAAACTTTTAATGACATTATTTAGTGACAAAACATTAGTAGTGGGTAACAAATAAAAGTGAGTAAGTGTAGGACTAAATCTGGTAGGCCTACGCATTGCTCTTTGTATTGTTGTAAAATACATTCATGAAAAAAAGTAATATATTTATATATAAATATATACTATAGTAGTCTATAGTAAGTTCTTGTCTTAGGACAACGTTGATTAACTTTTTTGATCCACTTCAAATGTTGACTACTGTAAAATTTAAAATACATTTCTTTTAAAAGTATAACAGAGTAATGAGGCAGCAACATATGATAGATAAGACGAACAAGAAAGGCTATTAATAATCTTTCATTGCGCAAAAGTATTATAAAATAAAAGACTACTATACGGAGCGGCACAAAGCGCTTATGCACATCCCTTGAGCAGAATGATGCGCTTGAAGCAACACAGAGTCACAGCGCTCCACACAGAAAAGTTCAAAGCACAAAGGGAAGATATATTGATGCGTAGTGTATTAAATATTTGCGTTAGTTTATTGAGCCTTTTCTTTTAACAGTTTTAAATTTCACTTACTGCGCTCGTGACGAACAATTCATAGTGCTCTCTACTCCAGTCTTGTGAATCTAACCAGATATCCAGTAGAAATTTACATGATTTAGAAACGGCACGAAACTCCAGCAAGATAAATTCCTTTTATGCAAAACCATTTATCTTTATTTACAGATCAAGCATAACATTAGGAACATTTAATCATCTTGGAAAGAAAAAAAGTTCATCGTCTTGATGCGTAACCAAACATGACAATGCGTCTGATGCTGAATGGAGTATGACAGACAGACACAAGCGGGAAAGAGTTTTACGTGACTTGACTTAAATATTCACCTGTCTTCACATTAAACTGAATGGCTTCAGAACACTAAACTATATGGCCCGAAAACGTTGTGTTTTTATTTTATAAATTTTTGGGCTTTCGTGGGGCTTAATAATAACACAGAATAGTATACGCACTATATCGGATTTGGATCAGTCTTGTCTGATCTCGTCTCATACCGTTACTGAATATCGGATCGGCGCCCCCACTGTTAAACGGGGCCTTACATGTGCCTGTTTGAGCAGTGGGACCTTGAGTGCGCTGAAGGAGTTCTTGCCATTGCGGCGTAGTGTCCCAATGTTTTTTTGTGCCTGTGGTCCCAGACTGCCTTAAGATCATTAACAACCCCTCCCATGTATTCGGGCTGATCCCTCACCTTCTATGGTCACCTTACCACCCCATTAAGGCAATTCTTGCACGGAGCTCCAGGTGCGGGCGCCCCTTATGGTTGTTGTGATTTCTCCATTTCTCCATAATTGCACCAACATTTCCTCCGTCCTCACCAAACTTCTTGATGATGGTCTTGTAGACCATTCAAGCCTTGTGCAGATCTACATTCTTGTGTCTGACGTGCTTTGACAGCTCTTTGGTCTTGCTCATGGGGGTGGGAGAGGTTGGAATGTTAGATACAGATTGTGTGGACAGGTGTCCTTTATACACCTAACGAGCTGACATTAGGAGTAACTTCTTAAAGTGACAGGACTAAACTGTGTTCCACATGGGCACATAACCAAACTGTGGGAGCCAGAATTCTTGCTGGTTGGTAGGGGATCAAATACTTATTTCACACACTGAATGCAATAATTTTTTTCTGGATTTTTTGGTTTGTATTCTGTCTCTATATGTTAAAATAAACCTACCATTAAAAATTACAGACCCTTCATTTCTTTTGCAAGTAGGCAAATTTACAAAATCAGCAGGGGATATAATAAATATTTTCCCCACTGTATAAAAATCTATTTCATTTTACTTTAAAAAAGGTAAACAGTGGCATAAATCAAAACAATAGTAATAAAAATAATAATAATACCTAAACATTGCATTTATGTCGTGTAACTTAACTTTCAAGTTTCAGCCTAACTAAAGCTCAAGCATGACATAAGCCTTTACGGTCTTCTTGGAAGGCTTTGTGGCTTTTGTAAGAGGCAAAAATCAGTGAACAGGAAGGTAACTTGGAACAAGAACAAGAGTCCATACACAATTTCTAAACACATTTTTCTGCAACATAAAATTAGAGTTATTTGGAGAATAAACCCTTTTAAATGTCTCTCTACGTACTTTTGTGTGTGTGTGTGTGTGTGTAAAACTTGTTTTTGATATCCTTCTTATTCTGTGTGCTGGTCAGTTCACAGCAGTGATAGAAATGAATCTTTTCAAGTAAGTTTAAATTTTTTACATTTTATGGGCATTTTTACCTTTATAAAGCAATTTTTCTGTAAGTGTGCATCATCTTTTGAGTCAAATTCTTACATTTAATCAGTCGATTAGAATAATAAGACATTAGGGCTGTTACCAGTATCAGTATCAACAAAATTTGTCTTTACAATGCAGCGGAAACTCAGAAGCTGCATCTGAAGAGGCATTTAGGTGTAGGCCTATTTGCACACTGTTTAATTGAGCTCAGAGGGACATGAATGCATTTAACCTACAGTTACAAATGCATAAATAATGTTTTTATATATTAAACAAACGTTGAATACTGATATTTACAACTGAGTTAAAAAAACGAAAGATACATTTAAAGGTGGGGTATGTATTTTTTCAAAAACGCCTTTGAAAACTGAGTCGGGCCGAGTACCAAAACAAACTTGTAGCCAAACAGCAGTAAGTGGCGTGTCTACTCATGATGCGGAGGAGAAAGCGCTCAGTGCACAGGACGGACATTAACTGAGCCGAGCGACAACAGAAAGATAAGATGGCGGATAAAAACAAAAGAGGAAAATGTCAGCAGAACAAAAGAAGCCTTAAAGCAAGAAGTAGGACCCCCTTGTAAATATGGGATCAGCTTTTTCCAGCGCTGAGAAAACTGTGTTTCCCAAGGATCAAATGCCTGCGATCGGACGCCAAGTGTGCTTTGTTTCTTCTTCTCGATAGGTGATAACACCGTGTCTACAGTGTCGCTAAAAGCGACGGCACTGAAAATCTTTTGAATTTGTGTCAATACTCTAATATAACGCAGCAGGCAGTTTTGCTTCGGAGATTTGTTGTCGCACCGCATTCCAGTGTAGAGCAGCATCACTGATTATACGATTTCCTATATATTTTGCCGCTCCGCTCGTGTCCGGTGAGAACACGGTGACATTGTTTTGGCTTTGATTCCCAGAACTGAATCGTTGCCTGTTGCTACGTATGGTGAGGATGAGCTATCAAATAGGGGCCTGTTTTTTTTTGGTGATTTGAAATGTCAACATTGGCTATAAGAAATCACTTACCCCACCTTTAAATGTGAAATTAAAACCAGCATTAGGTGGCAGCAAGTCACTGTTAAGTTTGCGATTGAACTGAATCATTTAAATGGTTGATTCATTCAGGAATGAAACACCGTCACGTTGCTCAGAGATGCAAAACAGCGCTGTGGCTGTGCTTAGAATTATTTTTTGTTGGCGAAATAGAGCAAAAACAGGCAGTATCGTGTCTAAAACATAAGTCTCTTAATATTAACTTCTTGTTTATTTTATAAAATCAGTATCACATTTGTAATCATGCTGATTTTTAGAGGTGAAAACTGGCACTCTTTGTGTGATATTGACTAACTTTCTGTGGTATTTTTATGCATAACTGTGTGGGGAGTGTGTCTGTGTTTGTGTGTCACAGAGAGAGAATGAGACAATCAACATGAATGGCGCTTATTCTTTCACAAAGCATAGCTAATGTTAACTTAGGGACATTATAACTAGCCACCATATATTGATTTACGGTCTTAAATATGTCCAGCGTTTATCGGGTTGTGCGTCAGTAATAATGGTCCGTGGAAAACCCAGTGTTCCATGTGTAGTTACAGTAAATGGTCTAAACGAAGCCTTGAGGCAAACAATTTGCCTCGATTTTTTTGTATTCGAGTTACTCAAGGAATCGTTTCAGCCCTACTGATATTCTGAAAGTTACAAAGATAGTGTGTCATTGTGCTGACAAGCACATGAAAAAGTGTGTCACTGTGTTAATGTGTGTAATCTATTTATTCTTTCCTTTACCTGAATGTAGCTTTTCTGCAGTTCTGCTCTCATTTGCTCCTAAATTTTCCACTACACAGTGCCAGAATTGACCAAGCCTCCATCTGCACAGTCTCCTGCCACCCCCAACTCAGCTTCCCCCAGCCCTGGCCCCGTCCCCTCTTCAACCCCATCCGCTGCCACCCCGGCTGCTGGCGCCCTCCCTCAGGGTGGGAACAATGCTAAGCGGCCGGCGGTGGCCAACGGACAGCCCTCCCCCGCCACACAGAATTCTCAGCGCTACATGCCCCGTGAAGTGCCCCCTCGATTCCGTTGCCAGCAGGACCATAAAGTGCTACTGAAGAGGGGCCAGCCACCACTGTCCTCCATGCTGCTGGGGGGAGGCAACAGCGGGGGAGACAGCCCCAATGAAACAGTGGCTTCTGCCTCAGGTAAGAATCAAGTGAATAATTTGACTAATGGAAAAAGTGGAACTTTTTAAGGCTCTTTATTTAGAGAAATATGTGAAAGAAATCACAAACAATAAGTTCTTTACATACACTTTACAGGTTTGATTTCAGTTAGACTGAAACATTAATGTCTTTTTAAAATGTAAGCTATTTAGTGAAATTGTCCATTTGTCTAACAAATCTAGATGATGTAAATGTTGTTCAGCTCCAAACACAACGCAAGGTATTGTACCAGTCTGTATCAAATGTTAGAATACTCATTGTGTCCTGTATGCTTGCAGTATACTTACCGCTGTAGTGTACACATTTCTTTGGAGGGAGTTTACAGCTTACAGCAAAAATGAAAGTTCATAAAAATAATTTTTTTTTCTGAGAAACACTCTAAAGATATTTTGATAAATATCTGTGTTTTTGTCAGTACAATGAAAGTCCAAGTCCCAAGTGTTGCGAGTCCAGTGTTGTTTTGAAACTCAATTTATTAATTGTATGGACAAAAGCAGTTCCTTCAAAATATCTTATTTTGTGTTTCACAGAAGTTATGCAGGTTTGGAATGGCATAGGTAAGTAAATGATGACAGAATTTTTGGGGTGAATCATCCCTTTAAGACTTTTGAGACTTGTTTGTATCATATTGGTTTAGTTTATATACATGTAGGTTGTGTGTCATAAGAAAATAATCTTGAAGGTTCATGAATAGTTTGGTATTTTGTTTCCAGATCCAAGCCAGGGCCTTGTAGGTCCAGCTGCTCCCTCACTGCCCCATACGTCATCCTCCTCATCAATCGCTGCTTCTTCTTCTTCTTCAAATTATGCAAATTCCATGTGGGGGAACAGCTCTGGCAGTCAACCCCTCTCTCAGGGCAGGGAAAAGGTGATAGTGGACCGGTCAGACCTGGAGGAATGGCCCAGTATTGCTGCTGGGGATGGGTCAAAGGCAGGGGATACAGCAGGTACCGGAGGTGCGGACAGTAGCGGAATTCTGAACTGCAGCACCTCATGGGGTGAGAGGCATCTCCAGCAGCAAGCGAAAGTTGTGGGAGGAGGAAACGGGAGAAAAGGAGGGAATTCTGGCAGCCCTTCCCCACCCACATCCTCTGGTTCACCCAATGAATGTATGCAGTCTGGTAGTGTTTGGGCTTCATCCTCCCATGAACTCATAGGGGGGAATGCAGTAGCAGCAGGCTCATTTCCTCCCATATCCAAAGCTGCCCCTCTCCCAGGGAGCTCCGATAGCTCCCTTGGTGTCAGCTGTGGGATTCCAGGTGCCAATTTTACCCCTAATGCCAATCCCTCTGCTTGGCCAGCCCTGGTACAGGAAGGGGCTGGGACAGTTGCAACAGAGGGTGGCTCCTCTTCCCTCCAAAGCTCATCTTTGTCTGCCAGCAACCCTCTTTCTGTGAATCAAGCCTCTCATCATCACCAACTTCACCAAATACAATCCAGAGACAGAGAGCCATCCTGTGGAGAGTGGGGTGGTGCAGCACTGGAAGCAGGAGCAGGACCAAAAAACACAGGGGTGGCAGAGGGGGCTGATATGGACTCTGGAAGCACAGGTGGAGGGGACGGCTCCACTTCTTCTTCCTCCTCCACCAGCTCATCATTATGGAGAGCTCAGCCTTTCCCTGCAGACTCCAAAACGGGTGCCTCAAGGACTGAATCTTGGGAGGATGGAGCAGGAGGTAGCTCCGTGTCTGCTGAAGGCAGGAAAGCGTGGGGTTATGCCAGTCAGGATGATCGAGGAGATTTGACGAGGGGAAGTACATGGGGAACAGGAAGTGGGGGTCAGACCCCCGGGGTATCTCAGGAAGCGTGGGGTCGGGACCATATGTTGGTTGGGGAGTGGGGGGCGTCCAGTGGTGTTGGGGGTGTCAGCAATCCAGGTGGGAAAGATGGTTCGAGCAGTAACAGCAGCAGCGGCGGCGGCAGTGTCGGTAACCCGATGACTTCCTCCTCCACACCTTCAAATATGACAAGAGCTTGGGACAATCAGAAAGGAGTTGGGGATGTAGGAGCAGGAGACTCGAGTGAGTGGGGAGGCCAGGGTAGCAGAGGTGGGGAATGTACCTCATCCTCCAGTGGCGGAGGAAACTCCAGAAGTGGCAATCAGCACCATGGCCACCACCGTGCTCATCAACCTCCCAACCCTGAAGTGACCTTACAGAATCTGCTTAGCCGGTCTGACCTGGACCCCAGAGTGCTGTCCAACTCTGGTTGGGGTCAGACACAAATCCGTCAGAGTGTGGCATGGGATTTGGAGGGAGGTGGCGGAGCAGCGGCACCAGGTGGAGCAGAATCCTCATCTACAATGAGTGCACCTGCCCACGCTCAGCCGTACTCTGGTCCATCTACCACCACAACTACTGATCCATCTTCCTCCTCTCTGCTCCAAGGTGCAGCTCTAAATGCCAACTTGAACTCAAACTCCATCCTCGGGCCACCCGCTGTTTCACCTGGTGAAGGTTGGGATAACAGTAGTAGCAACAGCAGTTCCTCTTTGCATGCCAGAAGCTCTCCACCCTCGGGTGTCAATATCCAAAACCCTGGTGTCTCACAATCTGTAGGTGGTGTAGGTAGTTCAGTCGGTGGACAAGGCAAGCCATCCGGGGGTTGGGGAGGGACTGCTTCATCAGAGGGCCATGGGAAAGGTTGGGACAGCGAAGGACATGAGTGGCGAGAATGTAAAGCAGGGAGCTCATCAGGCAGGTGGGGAGATTTCCAAACACAGGGTACTCCATCAACTGGAGGAAGTGGCTGGGGAGACAGTCAGGAGGAGAAAGGAACAGGCGGTTGGAAAGAAATGGGACGGGGGGATGCGGGCAATAGGGGAACGAGAGGTAGCAGCGACTGGGGAGAGAATGAGCCCAAATCATGCAGTGGGGGTTGGGGGGAGGGGAAGAGTGGTAGAGGTACTAGTGGGGACTCAGAAGTGGGTACATGGAGTAATTGGGATGAGGGAGCTCCTAGAGGGTCATGGGGAACTGGAGGTAAAGGGGCAGGTGGAGACATGGGTGGCAAATCTCACCAAGGCTGGGGTGGGAAGATGCACCCATCACAGATGCCAAACAGCCAATCGGCCTCACAGAAAGGCCCGGCACAACAGCAACAGCAGCAACAACAATCACAGCCTCAGCAGTGTCAGTCGGTGGACACAGGGGCCATGCAAGGGGGCTGGGGAAGACCAGCAGGTCCTTCAGCCCAGAGCCAAAGTTCAGGGTGGACTTCAGGGCCCATACCCCAAGTTTCCAGTGACTCTGGAGACACATCAGAGCCCAGTGGTTGGGAGGAGCCTTCTCCACAGTCCATCAGCAGGAAAATGGAGATTGATGATGGAACATCTGCTTGGGGTGACCCCAACAATTACAATAACAAAAGTGTGTGGGATAAGAACAATGCCCCATCTGGCCAGGCACAATCAGTGTCCCCTCAGCAAGCACCCCCAACCCTACAGCAGCAGCCACCTGGAAGAATGCCAACTGGCCTTGGGAATAGGGACATGAACCTTCCACATTCAACAAACAAGGGGCCAGGAATAGGTAAGAACGTGTGCTTTCCTTTGAAGTAGGGGTGGGTGATATGGAAAAATTGTATAAATTTTTTTTAGAAATATCACGATTTTATCACGATTCTTTGTCATGTTGGTTTTACTATTTTGTAAGTTGTTTGAGCATAACATCCAAACTAATTTCCCTATTATAAAAACAAAGCCTTTCAAGGTAACAAGATAAAATAGAAAAAAGGCAGATATTAGGGATGGGCATTCCAAGCAAAAATAATATTCGAAAACTGCAGGGTATTATTCAATTATTATTCGAAAATCGCACCCCTTCCCCGCATGCACGCACAAACACCCATAAACTGAGAGCGAGGGAGAGAGACGGGATTCACACTTTCAATCTGTATGATAAATTGTTTAATTCAGAAGATAGGCTGCCTTAACTCAAGCCATATAAACATATTAATATAATAAACACAACCGAATGATGGCACTTATTAACATAACAGTCCGTCGATTAGCATAAATGTATTGCTCATAAGGCTAGGACATTTCCATTTAAAAAAATGAAACCCCTAAAGTAAACAGATACGAGATGGGAGGAAAAATATACTTCGATATCTTCTGTCACGATTATATCGTTGGGTAATTATACTGTATATAAACTGCGGGCATCAGGGAGCCATTATTAATATGCGGGGCATTTAAATCGCTTTTGAACACGCGCTTGTTTTTTACTTTCACTTTCGAGATTCGCGATCACACTGACTCTATACTATGGAGCGGCAGTACACACATTTGACAAGGTTAGATGTTTGTCATTGGTGCTCAGGATTTGCAAATCATTCGCCATCATCCTATCGGTCATCTCTCCTTACTCTGTTTTTGTGGTAAGTGAAATGGTATGTTCTGTAATGTAACAGGCTACCGCTAGCAAGCGGCTAACCATGTCCCTTTAGTGGCTCCGTAGAAAGCATTATTTGTTTTCCGTACCTTTCTGAACATGGATTCAGCCACACTTCTAACCCAGTCGGGGGTGTTTGTGGTTCACACAGAACTCTTATTTGACATCGTCCCAAGTTACTGTAACCGTTATATGCTACACAAGTCTTTTTTTATGCCACGCAAGTCTACACTGTGCGTGTAGACAATGTTTTCTTCTAATCCGACTGTTTTAAAGTTCTTCAGTCAAGAGCAGCGAGTAATTTTTTTCTTTGCGTTTTGTTGTTTTATTAACGTTAAAGGAATAGTTCGCCCAAAAATAAAAATACTGTCATCTGTCTGTCAATTCTGTCATAGTTAGGATAGTTAGGGCTGTGCAAAAAATCGAATGCGATTTTCATGCACATCTCGTCAGTAAAGCCGCTCCTGTTATAGTATTACATCGCCAGCACGTGGTTCATATGGAGCTGCATTTACTGTACAGAGCCGTATTCACTGACAAGCACACGCAATACGTTCAAACTGCAGGGCGATTCTTGCCGATTTTTGAACCGCGATTTTGTTTAGGCTTGTCCGTGACTACGGCTCTGTGTGTACAATGCGTCCACCTGAAAACGCGTAGTGTTAGTGTTTTTATTTTTTACAAGTGTTTTATTTTATACTCATCCTTTACTCATCAAAGTTGTTTTAAAAAAAACTGACGGGTTCATTCCTCTGCTGAACATAAATGCTATTTTGAAAAATGTGAAAAACCAAACATGGGTGGTCCACAGTGCGCCTAGTATTTTTTTCCTACTATCAATATTTAATGTGTACCGTAACTGTTTGGTTATGGACATTCTTCAAAATATCTTCTTTTCAGTGTTCAGCACAAGAAAGAAATTAATAAAGGTTTGGGATAACATGTGAGTGAGTAAATAATGACAGAAATAAAATTTTAGGGTGAGACCCCTTTAACACTAGAACCGCGAGAGGTCGCTGTATACCTAAAAGCGCCAGCGGGTAAATTTTACCCACGCACATGACAGCTGTTTCTGAATGGCTAAAGAACATATTATTTCACTGCATTATGCTGCTGTCTTCACAAAGAAGTGTCTATAGTCATGAAATCATTGTCTAGTCATCAACTATATTTTTGTCCTGTTGTTTTATGTTCAAAACTTTAAGCAGGCTATAGTCACTTTTCATAACGGTCAATATTACGCTAAACAAGCCTGCACTGACAACGAGAACTAGAAGGACGTAAATACATATTTAGGTGGTGTAACAGGCTATTATAATACAATGTCATTAATCAATATATTAAGATAACCTATGTTATTTAAATTACTAAAATAGCTATAGACAATAATGAGCAATAATAATTCACCACATTGCATAGGATGATGCGATGACAAATTCAAGCGCACAGCTTCACCTAATTAATTATTAATTTGTTTAGTTTAATATCATTTATAATTTGAATTATACAAGAACACCACCAATAAACTTCGGGTAATTAAAAAAAAAAAGGTTTTATTCATTAGCCTACATCAGATCAGATTTTTTTTCTTCAGGAAACAGGCAGACTAGAAAAAGCAACACAGAAGCGAACAATAAACGATAAAAATGGCAAAAAATAAATAATTAATCCAAATTTTGAACAATTATGAGTAACATTAGGATAAAACAACTAAATATGATATATTGATCGCCGTCAGATGCTGAGCCGACAGGACGCTTTACTTATCTCCCCACCATCAGACTCTCCATCACTCATGGCATTTAGTGTTTCTAATACTTACCTTCCATAAATCGCCTTTTTTTTTTTGTCATTTTGACTTTATTTATGAAACTCATCACCGCTAAATCTGTGAGTGAAAGGCGTTGCCTAGAAATGTACTATGTTAAAACATAAGTGGCACGAAAATGACAGCGCAAACATACAGGCATTATATAGTGGGTAAATTTGACCTGCGCTGGCGCTTATAGGTATAAATGCCCCGTTTTTTGATCTGGTTTTATCTAAACAGTTTTTAACAACGGGATTGTAAATCACAAAATTTTAGTAAAAGTCAGTGACTGGGAGACTTGAATATTTTATTAAAATTATTTATGTATGTCCGCGTTTAAAAACCGCCACTGTAACTTTACCCCGTGGCGGTTCTAGTTTTAATGACAGTCGGCTGCATGTTTAGTACTGTCCTTCGAAGAGGTGCATGCATCTAATATACAGGCACGCATCTGTTTTTCTCTCAACAGTTTACTTTCACTTTAGACATAACAAATGTGTTTATATGTAAATCTTGTGTGTTTTGACTATTAGTGCAAAAGATAACTTAGTTAAGTAATCAGGCACTGTTTGACAGGCTTTTTAGTGCGGCCTTCAGGTGACGTGGCGCTCAGAAAGCGCACGTCAAAAAACCAGCATGCGATGAAACATTTAACCTTCAAGGCTATAAAGGGCAGACGCCAATATGTCTTTTGTGACACTGACTAATACTGTGTCCTGTGAAGTAACCCTAACCGCTGAGTTAATACGATGTGAATGCATGTGACTTTGCACATTTATTGAGATTGAGGTGCCCAGACTGCAACTGATAGAATGCAACTGTACACTAATACGATATTTCTTCAAAGTCAATCGTGGAGACTCCCTATTATTAGGGTTGCACCGAAATGAAAATTCTGGACCGAAACCGAAAATTCTGGATAGGGCTGTCGCGGTGAGGGAATTTCCCTAGCGGAAATTTTGAGTGGCTCAATAGCGCGGTATATGGTTTTACCGCCATAAATATACACACACATATATATATATATACACGTGGGGGCGAAAAGATTTTAGTCCCAACATTGTGCCAGTTCTCCCACTTAAAAAGATGTGAGAGGCCTGTAATTTTCATCATAGTATACCTCAACTATGAGAGACAAAATGAGAAAAAAAATCCTGAAAATCACATTGTATGATTTTTAAAATAATTAATTTCCATTTTATTGCATAAAATAAGTATTTGATCACCTACCAACAAGCAAGAATTCTAGCTCTCACAGACCTGTACCTTCTTCTTTAAGAGGCTCCTCTGTCTTCCACTGGTTACCTGTATTAATGGCATTTGTTTGAATTTGTTATCAGTATAAAAGACACCTGTCCTCACCCTCAAACAGTCACACTCCAAACTCCAACATGGCCAAGACCAAAGAGCTGTCAAAGGTGACACCAGAAACAAAATTGTAGACCTTCACCAGGCTGGGAAGACTGAATCTGCTATAGGTAAGCAGCTTGGTGTGAAGAATCAACTGTGGGAGCAATTATTAGAAAATGGAAGACATACAATACCACTGATAATCTCCCTCGATCTGGGGCTCCAACGCAAGATCTCACCCCGTGGGGTCATAATGATCACAAGAACTGTGAGCAAAATTCCCAGAACCACACGGGGGGACCTAGTTAATGACCTGCAGAGAGCTGGGACCAAGTAACAAAGGCTACCATCAGTAACACACTGCGCCGCCAGGGACTCATATCCTGCAGTGCCAGACGTGTCCCCCGCTTAAGCCAGTACATGTCCAGGCCCGTATGAAGTTTGTTAGAGAGCATTTGGATGATCCAGAAGGATTGGGAGAATGTCATATGGTCAGATGAAACCAAAATATGACTTTTTGGTAAAAACTCAACTTGTTGTTTTTGGAGGAGAAAGAATGCTGAGTTGCATGTAAAGAACACCATACCTACTGTGAAGCGTGGGGGTGGAAACATCATGCTTGGGGCTGTTTTTCTGCAAAGGGACCAGGACGACTGATCCGTGTAACGAAAGAATGAATGGGGCCATGTATCTTGAGATTTTGAGTGAAAACCTCCTTCCCTCAGCAAGGGCATTGAAGATGAAACGTGGCTGGGTCTTTCAGCATGACAGTGATTCCAAACACACCGCCCGGGCAATGAAGTATTGGCTTCGTAAGAAGCATTTCAAGGTATTGGAGTGGCCTAGCCAGTCTCCAGATTTTAACCCCATAGAAAATCTTTGGAGGGATTTGAAAATCTGTGTTGCCCAGCGACAGCCCAAAAACGTTACTGCTCTAGAGGAGATCTGCATGGAGGAATGGGCCAAAATACCAGCAACAGCGTGTGAAAACCTTGTTTAGACTTACAGAAAACGTTTGACCTCTTTGTCATTGCCAACAAAGGGTATATAAGTATTGAGATGAAATTTTGTTATTTACCAAATACCTTATTTTCCACCATAAGTTGCAAATAAATTCTTTAAAAATCCTAAATGTGATTTTCTGGATTTTTTTTTCTCATTTGTCTCTCATAGTTGAGGTATACCTCTGCTGAAAATTCAGGCCTCTCTCATCTTTTTAAGTGGAGAACTTGCACCAAGTGGTGGCGGACTAAATACTTTTTTTCCCCACTGTAAATATATATATATATATACACACAATATATATATATATATATATATATATAGAATTTGTGTGTGTATGTGTTACGATATAACTAATGAGGTCATATTCAGAAGACAATGAAACCGAAACCAAATAGCGTTGAAACAGGAAGTGAAGTAAACAGAAGAGAATGACAAAATAACGGTCCACTTAACAGAACATAAACCTGACAATAAGATCGTTAGGCTATCGTTAGCCTATATGTATGCAGTTAGCCTAGTTGTAATCTGATTTTCTAATCTGACTGGACAAGAGACTTTCTATTGATATTTCCTCCTGCGCGCGTTCTAGACGGGCTGTCAGTCAGTGCAGTTACAGTGATGCGCCACAAGGTGGAGGAAAGGGACTGTCATTCAACTACACGTTCAAAAACGCTGATTCATTCATTCAAAGGACGTACGTGAACTTTGAGTGCCACTTTAGAAGGCTCAGCTGACCAGTTATGCGTCGATGCTAAGACAGAGATTTCGCTTTCCCTGGACATGACAACCTATTTTCACAAATATATATGACTCGGCCTGGAGGACAGATGCAAGTAATCGCACGCGCTCAGTCGATCTCTCTCTCATTCACTGTCTGTTTAGGCTTGTTAAGTGCAAATCTACGGAGCCTCTGTACAAATCAGCATGGTACACATTGTTATCTTTACTAACTTGTTTAATATTCAGTCCACACGCATGAAGTGTAAAACGAGAAGGGCATAATCTTACGAAAAAATAAAACACGCAAAAATCGCGGTTGCTGCGGTTCTTGCATTCCTCTGCGGTTTGCTCGTCAATAGCGCGGTATTGCGATATTGCGGTTATCGCGACAGCCCTAATTCTGGATGCACTTGGCCGAAAACCGAAACTGAAAATGCTTTGTAATGATTATTTATTTTATTAAATAATATAAAGTAATTTTGTCAGGCTTTTTAAATTTTACTCAATTTTAATGATACTGAATTAAAAAACACACAAGCCAATAAAATAACCACACTTCTACTGAAAGTAACACAATAAAACTGGACAAAATTTATATTAATATTGGTAACACTTCACAATAAGTTTCATTAGTTAACATGACAACTCCTCGTAGATTTTCGCATGGTGATGGATATGACAATGTTAATGTGTTTGGTCTTGGTGGAATAGATGTGCTACGCTGCTGCTGCGGAATTGTTGCTGTTGTTGGTTATTGCTGTTGTTTTAGATTATTGCTGCTGCTGCAAGCAATTACAGGAACTTGCTACTGCCAATGCATGCGGCGATACGGTGCCGTGAGTATTTAAAACATACTGCTGCTGCACAAATAGCATATAAATAACCCATAGATCTATACAGGTGGAGCTGGGGAAGGTGGAGGGTTTCAGAGAAACTCTGAAAGAGCGTTGCAGGAATCTTGAGTGAATGATAGCCAGCCATATAAATGCAAGGCAGTAAGCTCATTGGCTGCATATGCAACATAAACCAATCAGCTTGTGACAAGTCGTTTAACTCTCTGAATATCAATCATCAGTTACATTAACAACCCGTCAACCTGCGCCATCTAGAGTTTCATGACAGAACTATATATTTACTACTTTAGAGTTTTGAAAAAAGGGGGGTTCATATGATGCTGTTAAAAAGAACATTATTTTGTGTAATGATATGTGTTTATGCGGTTTAAGGTTAAACAACACATTATTTTCCACATACTGTACATTATTTGTTTCTCCTCAATGCCCCGCCTTTCTGAAACGCGGCGATTTTTACAAAGATCATCGTTCTGAAAAAGCGAGGTGTGCTCTGATTAGCCATCCTTCCAGTGCTTTGTGATTGGCCGAATACCTTAAGCGTGTGACGGAAACGTTACGCCCCTTACATATTGTGATGCCCTGTCCGTCCGAAGCGTAACATAAAACCATGTCTGCATTTTGTGATCGGAGAAATGACAAACAAAAAAGCGCTACTCTACACTGCTCAAAAACTCACGTTTGAATCATCAGAGGCAAATCCTTTAAATATCATAAAACGTTACTCTCCCAGGAGGATCAGGAAACAGTCCTCCATAAATGCGCTGCACACATCTGAATATTAGGGTTGAACAATTAGTTTCGCTTTCACAACAACGAAACAAGCGTCACACACCTTGGGCCTTGAGTTGCCGTTTTAGGTAGGCGTGGTTGACTCTTATTTTTTATAAAGAATATCTCTTTGGTTTGAGACTTTAGTCTTTTGCAACTTTACAGATCTTCTTTAATGCACCAAGAGCTTGTAGCACTCCAAAGAGAAAGGAAACATTTAAATCGCATCATATTCCCTTTAAACATGAACAAGAGACATAGTTCTTCATCATTTATTAATCTTAGTTAATGTTAATTTCAACGTTTACTAATGCATTATTAAAATCACAGTTGTGCTTGTTAACAGTTTATGCACTCTGAATTAACATGAACTAACAATGAAAACTGTATTCTCATAACTAACATTAAGAAAGATTGTGCTGGGGGGCGGTATACCGGTTCATACCGAATACCGGTTTTTATTTTTGTTATGATATTAATTTTTTAAATACCGTAATACCGGTGTATGTCGTTTAAACAACGTTCGGAACGCGACACTGTTTTAAAGGGGTCCCTTTTCACTGTTGCACTGTGGTGAGGGAACTAAGCGTATGCTGTATGTGTTACTAATCGTGAAAGTTCCGAAACTGAAGCTTTAGAACTAATAGAACGTGATGACACACGTTCTCATCCACAATATCCACATTGACCTTCACAAATATCCACCACCCCCTGCCATCAGCTCCCCGTCTCTCACACACACACGAGCGCGACTTTAGCACTAGATTGAGCAACTTTCAGACCCTTTTAGCGTCTTTTTTCCATAGAATATTCATACGGACAAACCTAGCGACTTTTTTGGATAAACCTTAGCTATGGTTCAGTTGTAAGATTTCGCCAGTGCTGTCCCGCGAACGCGAGGTCTGACTTTCCCGGAGAAGTGTCACCTCTCTCGGCATCTGTTCTGTGCAGTGAGCGGCAGAGAAGCAGTACATTCAGTTGGCCGCACCGCAGCCGACTCGTCAATAAATTATTACAAAACAGCGTTTCCTAGCACCTGTGGCTTACTGATCATTTGGAATTATAAATGAGCATAGTTCGTCTGTTAATATCACATGCACTTTTTTGTTTGTTGTTTTTTTTTTTAAAGTTTGTTACTCCGATGCAGGCAGTGCACTGCATGAGACAAAAAAGTAATATAGCCAAAACAACCACATAGCCGCTCTTTAGTGTAGATGCATGTTGATTTTATCAGACGATGCCGCGATTATAAATGAGAGTGACTCCTGGTTAACATGTATTAAAAGGGGTCGTGTTTAGTCACTATTTAGTTTGGTATTTTTTGACAATATTCACTCATCATGACAGTAATATAGGGCATTCTAAGCCAATATACTGCAGTATTTCCTCTCTCAATCAGTAGAAAATATAGTTAACACCCGGTCATGCATAAAAAAAAAAATACCGTCATGTACTGTGAAACTGGTATAATTTTGAAAAAGCCTGTGATATATATTTTAGGTCATACCGCCCAGCACTAAGAAAGATGAATAAATACTGTAATGTATTGTTCATTGTTCGTTCATGTTAGTTAATACACTAACTAACATGAATTAATGGAACCTTATTGTAAAGTGTTACCTTAATATTAAATATCAATATATTATTTTTATTCAATTCTATGTAACAACAATATACTTTTTTTTTAGTGTTTTGAACTATTATCCAAATAATGTATTGTCCTACAGAATTTTTGTCAAGCACTGATCAGAGCATATGTCACTGAAGGTAGCATCGTTTTACCAGTGTTGTCCAGTACAGCTGTACTACAGCATGTTACAGCACAGTAGCGCTACTACAGGAGCAAGTATACTGCATAGAAATTTTCTGTCAGCGCGTTATTTGAGCGGACTTTGCTTTTCTGGTGAGCATGAGTGGTACACGAGCAGAACGCACATTCATAGAGTGGAATATTGAGCAGAGCGTCAAAATGCGCAGTGATGAGAGTGAAACCTGCTCGCTGAACACTGTCGGGCACGGTGCGGCGCATGGCCCGCCATATATATTATATGTATATTTTCGGCTCGTATTTTCGGCCGTTTTTCTCTTTCGGCCGAAAATGCCATTATTTTCGACAGCCGAAAATTCGGTGCATCCCTAATTTTTATCGTCCATGATCAAAAATCTCTACTTTGAAGTGTCTATTTTAAGGGAATTCACTGCTGCTTCTTTTTAACCCTTTGTGAAACATGAAAACTTGTCAACAAACTCTAAAAGACAAAATTTTTAATTACCTCATGGTTATTTTTGTTTTAGCATTAAGTCATTGTCAGTGCAACAGAAGCCCAAACTTAAAGTTATTTGGTCTTATATTTAAAGAATAAAGAGTACAACATTAGATATTTTTGACTCTTGCTTTTCGCTTTGCTTTCATGTTGCATAGTAGTGTTGTCAAAAGTACTGACTTCGGTACCAGTCGGTACTGCAATTTTAAAAACGTCCATTTCCCGCTAAGATTTGAGCACTGTTGAGCGGATTCTTAAACACCACTGATTGGCCATAGTGTTCACACGCTCAACAGATATGACTGTAATTGGCTACAATGATCATCGCTTCATGCTCTTCACCGAGCGCTCACACAGAAGCACATAGGAGCGTTTAATAAACCGCGTATGTCCCTAACATATCTACACACAAACAGATCCACACTGACAGACGCAGCTTTCAAATGCTCCTATCTGCTTCTGTGTTAGCGCTCGGTGAAGAGCATGAAGCGATGATCATTGTAGCCAGTCACATTCATATCTATTGAGCACGTGAACACTATGGCCAATCAGAGGTGTTTAAGAATCCACTCAACAGCGCTCTAATCTTAGCATTTTAACATTTTTAAAATTGCAGTGCTGACTGGTACCGAAGTCTGTACTTTTGACATCGCTGTTGCATACCATAGAACCATATTGATTATAGCATTTCTTTTGTTTATCTCTTAGCTTCTTCTGGATGGGGAGGTAGTGGCTCTCCTTCCAGTCCATGTGTGGACAACGGTACTGCAGCCTGGGGTAAATCTACTGAAGCACCCACTAATTGGTGCAACACCGATGACACTGGCAAGGCACCAGGTTGGGGGGATCCCTCTCCCAATCCAGTGAAGTCTGGTGAGTCTGGATAATTTTGTGCTACCAGTAATGGAAATGTGTTTGGAATTAAACTGTTCCAGAATGTATTCATACTTCTGAGTGTTTTAAAGTATTTTTCTTTATATTTGCAGGTTCAAAGTCTATGCAAGAAGGTTGGGGTGAAGGAGAGGGATCAGTCAGTGCTTCACATCACTCCAGCTGGGAGGAGGAGGATGAGAGTGGTGGTGTATGGAACAGCGCTGGTTCTCAAGGCAGCAGCTCGTCCTACAACTCTGGAGGCTGGGGAGCCAAGAAGGGCAACAAGGTATGTCAAGTGGTCAGGCTAGGGTCAGTATTCATGCAAATCTGAAACTGAAGTTACTCCTGATTACTAGTTACTGAGCTTTCTGTCTAATATTCTTCAGGGTTCCTTGAAGGGTGCAGGAGACTCTTGGATGAACCCAATGACAAGACAGTTTTCAAACATGGGGATTCTGGTAAGAAATTATGAAAGAATTGTCTTGGATATGGAATTTAATCACAGCAATCAGTTGTAATTGACCTATCGGTAAGCCCCGCCCCCCTTAGTTACTGTTGCGAACTCGGACAAACAAACAGAGTTGCTAACTGTCTTACAATGACAGCTGTCAGTGTGAAAACCTTGTACAAAAAACTTTTTGAACAATTTTGGACACAGAAGGGCCACCATTCAAGTGAGAATTAAATATTCCATGGAGGGATATATAAAATATTTTAAAATAAATATTGTGGGTATTAATTTGTAAGCAAGGGTTTACAGATCACAATGCAAGCGGGAGAATCCTCGATCAGGTTACGTTCGACACGATCGCGGATAACAACTCCTATCAACACTGTTCATGTATCTGCAGGGTACGTTAATTAATTACATTTAACCAGTTTAAATAGAAGGAGACCGTGAAATGTAGACCTTCGTTTGTGTTTTTGCCCTACACTGCACAAGACACGAGAACAGTCCGCTATTTAGGTTTGTATGGACTCACTAACTTTAAGATTAGCCAGTTTTAGCCAGAGATACCTTTCTAAAGCACAAGATGACATTAACGTTCTGCTTGAGCAGATGAAAAGTGTAACTTAATGAGAGTATGACAACCAGATAATGAACGTTTTTGTCTTCATTGAGATTGGGGGTGAATGCTTTGTGACATTTTGCTCCGTTTTGTTTGGGTTTAGGAAATAGAATATTATAAATTCCATTGCCTATCCTCTCAGGATACCTGGAATTAGTGTTACAAGTACCCCAGGCACATAGTTTTTCCATTTTTTTAAGCATAAACCCCATAAAATCGATGTGAGCTTTGGATCTTCCAATGTTTCTCTATGGCTCTGAAACCTACAGATGTCCGAGTTCCGCTCCCCGTGCAACTGATACCAGGGATTAAAGTTCTCTGTCGCTACGACGGATTTCCGTTAATTGCAGCAAGTCTACGACGGATTTCCGTCAGTTGGAAAAAATGATGGGAAAAGAAACATGTAGCGCGATGTTGTTGTTGTTCTGCTGGCACACCAAAAATCATCCCCGCCACGGCTTCTCACTGACAACATAACGCCGCTCGTATCATTCACAGTCGGGTTATTAGCAGAGAACACAGAGCAGAACTTGAATTTCGGCACGGGATTGCGGCTATTAATAACAATTCTACTCATTCCAAAGACTATAGAATACCCTTAAAGGGACTTTGTCTTATTCCCGCAGGTTCCGCGCTTATAACGTGATGACAGATGATGATGAACTTATCATTTTTGCACGTGCTTTTGAGTCTTGAGAACTTTCATTTTCTGTGCGCCCACAGATCGCGATAAGGAGAGTGACAGATTTTAATAATTATTCATGGAGTTTGCAAATGTGATTTTGATTTAATACAACAGTTCAATAAACATGTACTTCCTGATTTTGCTCTATTTCTTTAACGTAAATAGTTCCAAATATAGTAACAGCTCATCCACTTCGCATCTCTAAAAAGCAACACACTATTTTTCATTCATGAATGAAAGTGCGTTTTTGAACAAATCTAGTGAGTCAGTGATTCATGATTACCCATTCATAAAGACAGTCACTTGCTTCATTCCTGAATGAATCAGCCGTTCGAACGAATCAATTGAATGAATGATTCAGTGATAAAATCAGTGACTTGCCGCCACCTGCTGGCGGATTTAGTTTCATTTTTAGCGTATAATTTCAGTTATTTAAATCCATTTAGTATTTCTGTACTCAAAATTGTATATTTAAAAGATTAATCTCCACATGAATGTATGAGTTTGATTGCACTCATGCCACCTCTGAGCCTCATTAAACGTCTGAAAATGTACCGACAAGCCACTTTTGTGACTTTTTGTTGACTTTTGTGTTCTCTGTACAAATTTTTTTTTTTTTTTTTTTATTAATACAAATTTCATATGATGGTAACTTTTTTGTCTTATTCTACTTCTTATTATATTGTTTTAAATAGAAATTTTAAAAAGCTTATAAACATACATTTTTGAATTTGACAGAGATGAAAATGATGCCATTACAAAGGTAAAAAGAAAATTCCCTGTAAATCACTTTGAGTCAAATATCACCTCGTAATGGGAAGGTTATTTTTTTGATCAGAAGTTTTGATTATTGATCATGCTCCTAAATTTTTTCAATTTAGGAGGACAAGCGCTCCTAAAAAAGTAAGCGTAGAGCTCATAGACTGTATAAAAACAGGTAGAGCCATGTGTAACCGTAAATTAGATCCGTGCATGAGGCCTTAAAGAGACAGCAGCCTAAATAAACCTGCTGCCTTTCATTATAAAGTGAAGAAGACTACCCAGTGTTATTTTACAGTTGAATAGATTATAGTTAGACCAACAGAAAAAAATTAAAGGGTCATATGATGCTATTTAAAGATCATTATTTTGTGTATTTTGGTGTAACAGAATATGTTGACATGCCTTTAATGTTCAAAAAACACATTATTACTCTACATTAGTATAGGCCCTCTATGCTCCGCCTCTCTCAAACGCGTCGTTTTCAACAAAGCCCCCTCCTTTGACAAGCGCAGTCTGCTCTGATTGGCCAGCTGACCCAGTGCATTGTGATTGGCCGAACACCACAAGCACGCGTTGGAAATGTAACGCCCCTTACCATAATCGCCAGCTTCAGCTTTCAAAGTAAATATCAAGACAGTTAATAATGTCGTTAGTTTTACCATCAGTTCAAGCCCGAAAGGGCAACAGAGTCGTGTGACAGACACAGTGATGGATGCAGTACCAGCCCGTTAAGACGCTGACGTCGATGATTTCTGACAGCTTTCACTCTCCTGTGATTGACCCTGTTCCCTCACAACACCCGAAAACGCGTTACTCTGTGCTGTGCAAAACTCTGCATTTGAACAGTCAAGAGCAAATACTTAAACTAATAACAAAACATATTAGTCGCTGATTCAGAAGCGCCAGATTGTCATAGCAAAGTCAGAATTGACCCATTTTATTATTTTTTTTTTTTAGAAATAGCCTTTGTGCACAGCCAGCCTTGTACTCTTCTAGGTTCAAAAAACTGTCGTCCATAAAATGCATTGCACAAATTCGAACATCTGGGTTGTGCTGTTCTGTTGTAAATATATCTTAACCAATGATTCCTAATTGCTTCCAGAAGGCCAAATAAAGTTATTTTGCTTTCACACTGAAACACATTGGCTCTTCTGCGTTCGAGGGGAGGGGCTTACCAATAGGTCATTAAGTAGCTTTAATAAAAGTAACAGTTTTCCTAGTTGTAGGCAAATAGGATTTTGCTCACTAATATATCATGCATCCATATTAACATGTTTGAATTAAGTTTTAGTTTGAATAAGGGTTACCAATGTAGTGGCTTGTTACTAGGGAGAGGACCCCAGTGGTCGTTCTTTGGATCTGGCCCCTGGTCCTCCGCAGGACAAAAAGATGGAAGGAGAAAAGCGTGGCATGGGCTTAAATGAGTACAATGGAGAGATGCGTAAAGGAGGACGTGGAGGGGGAGCAGGAGTAATCTTCCGTTCACCTGGTTCCAAAGAGATGGGGGCATGTGAACCTGGGCCTTACTATGACAAGGTATTTGCATCTCTTTACGTGTCTGAAAATGGTAATCTGAGCCTCTGCTGTCACTGTGATTATCTGTGTGTTTTCTAATCTTCTATCCTTTTTCTTTAGGCGAGTGGTCAGTTGTTTAGTAGCGGAGGTGGGATGGCACAGTCCAGGCACCAACCAGGGGTGCCTCCCGTCAATCCATCAGTACGAGCGCAAGTGCCTCATCAGTTCCTGTCACCGCAGGTACTTGATAATACTATGTATTGGTTAATATTACTTCAGTAGTTTGCAAGATGTTGACAGACAAGTCATTTTAGAAGCAGACATTTTGTTGAGGTTTTAAAGGGGTGGTTCATTGCGATTTCACTTTAACGTTAGTGTGTAATGTTTTTGTTTGAGCATAAACAATATCTGCAAAGAGTACGAAGCTGAAAGTTCAATGCAAACGGAGATATCGTCTTTTAAAATTCTGGCAGTTTAATGCCTACAAAAACGGCTGGTAGGGACTACAAGAAGTTACTTCCCGGGTTCGTAACATAACATAAACCCAGATAAACCCCGCCCCCGGGAAAAGACAGCAAAGGGGGCGAGGCCATGCTGTGCTGCTTTAGAGAAGAGGAAGAGAAAACTGGAGGTGCACGTAAAAATCTACTCGTATATGAATCGTGATTCTGTCTTCTAACAATTCGAATGGATTCACAAGTTTCAAAATCAATGTTCTAAAGCAGCGGTTCTTAATACTGTTCCTCGCTTCCCCCTGCTTTGCACACGCTCTGCATCTCTCTCTCTCTCTCTCGTCTCTCTCCTCTCTCATCTCTGTTTCACAACCAGGAAAGTCTCTCTCTCTCTCTCTCTCTCTCTTGCTCTTGCTCTTGCTCTTTCTCTCTCTCTCACATTCAGCTCAGCTCCAACAATGAACTGTTCCAATTAGGGATGTCAACGATTAATCGATGATCGATTAATTGTCAATAAGAGATGCAATCGATTAAAGCTATCGATGGTCGATTAAGCCGTTTAATTTTGGGCTGCGTGCGGCTCATGCGCAAAACACGTGTGAGTGACGGTGACGGTATATAAATGCATCATCATTCATTCATAATGTACAAATTAAGCTTTTAATGTGATTTAAACTTTAAAAGTACATTAAAATAGAAACAACACAAAGTTCTTCAACATGGAAAGCAATAGAAATGTAGTAACTAAGTCATTTCCCCAGATAATTCCTTTCACTATCGTGCCTCCTGGCGCTTTGCGGGCTGCGGGCCTGGACAGATAGCCTCGTAATTCCTACGACTTGTTAATTTGTGGCCACTGTCCAAGTTTCATTAATTTTGTTCCTTAACCCATGATTTAACTAAAATGAGGGAACAAATTAATAAATCGAACGAATTCTTAATTCATGGCCATGAAATCTTTAATTTCCCTTAGATGCGAAAACAGTGATAAAAAGTGAATGACAATAAAATAAACCTGCGAAATTAGAGGGTTAGACGGTGAGGATTTAGGAAAAGAAACAATGCCTAAATATTATTGAATTTGTGGTAATTCGTGACCAACTGGCAAACCAGAACAAAGCCACATAAATGTAGGCTATATGGGCTCGAACGGCATCCAAAAGCATGGTGGCGATGTAACATTTTCCAGCTAACCAGTTATTCCTCTAATAAACAAAGCTTTTATACCACACTTGTCATAATCAGAGCTTATAATTTGTAAATAAATAATTACTGGATTCAAAACAGCAATTAAAAGGCGCTGTGACCGACACTGACTATACGTTTTCCCGGAGCATTCAATGGTGTCACTAAACGGTGATGCCACAACTAGAGCATCGTTCACTAGTTTCTGCATGGACCTAACTAGCCTAGGCACAGGTTTTCAAGCCCTGGGACAAAATGCGATGCTTTAAGGAAAATGAATAGCCTATGTAAGTAATAGGCCTAAAATAAAAATAACAATTTGTTTTCATTAAAAAAAAAAGAAAAAGCTAAATATATCTGGCTTAAATAATTAAGCTAACAGATTTAAAACAGAACTGGGGTGTGGCGCGGCGCTCCATAAACAAGTTTTTTAATGTTTCAGCTGTTCGATCGCACCAGCGCCTCGTGCGCACACATCCCACATATTCTAGCAATTCAAACTTACATCGCAGTCTGTTCATTATCAAAATAAAATACAGTCAAGCAAACATATAAAAGGTTACACTGGTCAGTTTAAATAGACCGTAGTATACCGGTCCACTCTGCTATACCAAGGACGTTTTTGCTCATGTGAAGAGGATTATCTTTTCCGTCTATATGCGAATGCGTGTAAAGTACAAGCCTAGTTTACATTATAAATAATAGTTTAACATTCAAATACATTACGAGTATGGAAACATTTGGATTTGTGCCGAATGAGATGTGAGTAATAACCTCCAAATACATCTAAACCCGCGCTCGCGCCGTCTCGTATGCACGCACGCACGCATGCACTGTCACGATCTAATGCACTGTAAATGCCGGATTTTTAAAAACAAATAGGCCTACCGCAACGCAAAAATTTTAAATCTGACATTTTCCGGAACAGGATCCAGCAGGATCAAATTAAGTACTGGTCATAATACTCACATAAAAATGTTTGATGTGAGCAACAGTGTGTTTTGCTGCAGCAGCGCCGATGGAAGCGGTTCACTGACTGCGCAGCACAGCCACACACGCCACAGTTTCGTTTGTGATATTTTTATTTTAAATGCCATAATGTCAGTTGAAAATATTGCAATAGTGTTTTAAAATACAATAACGAGCACCACGAAACCATTTAAAGAGACGCGTTCAGCGGTCTCTGTGTCGGTATAGGAAACAGTCAACAAAGTAAAATGATCTCAAACGAGCTCTCTTCATTTTATCAAATGATCATAATCACATCTATTCATTTTACAATCCTGCTACTAGTATTTTATTCAGACTAAATCCCATTTAAATTGGGTGAGAAAGCAGGGTTTTTTTTTTTGTGGCTTTTGCACAACCTGTCGGTGACTGCGTGCTGCTGCAATAGACGCATTTTGCAGCATTAAGGTTAACGATTAATCGATTAATTGATTGTTCATTTAAATGACGCGTGCGGAGTGTCCATGGAGGGAGGGAGAAATTATCGAAAATTGACATCCTAGTCCATTTATACATTTATTTTCACATAGCTATGAGAAACATGGACGCACGTGCAGTTGCCGTACTGTATTAAAGCTTTAATCAGGATAGAACCGTATATTAAAAGCTAACATAAGCAGTAGCATTTACAAATAACAGCGTATCTAAAAGTATGAGACAACAACAAACAAGAAACATAGACCTATCATTAAAAGCCATGCTTGCACAGGTTCACACGATCCTCTTCAATAATATCCTCCGCTTCTCAATCGGGCTCAAACTGATAAGCTATATTTTCGATGACTTGTTTACAATACAACGGAGCACATGCCGCTGAGGTGAGGGGGCGGGACGCTTAGACACGCACTAGAGGCGTTTTAGCCAATCACAACACACTGGGCTAGCTAACTGTAGCGTCTGGACCAATCAAAAACACAATTTTTCATTTGATTTAACAAATCAGTTATTCATTAGATTAACAAGTCGTCACAGACCCCTCACCCAATAGACTGGGCGCCAGGATGTCTGCGAATGACCACAGGCCACTGGTTACCATGTCAACCACGACACCTTTGCTAGACCAGAGCCATTTACGACCTAATGGATTGTGAGTAGGGAAAATCACTGCCTTTGAATTATAAAGAGACACAGTGCCCAGTAGAAATGGAATCTTTTCTAATTAATCCATAGGAAAACTTTTTTTTGAATGAACACACATATCCTTCAGTTTGTGTATGTTGTCTTTGATATTTTATACTGTTTTATGCAGGCTTATGATGGAAACACTCATTCCTGTCATCTTGCCTATATGTAATCCTACCATGTTTAGTATCTATGAATTCGCCTTCTGATGATCTAAACAAGAAAGTATATTATTTGTTGGTACGTAGGCAAAATATTAGTGCCCTGAGAACCTTTAGTATTTTCAATTCAAGTTCATTTGCCAGAATTACCAATTCCCTCACACAAAGGGTCGTAAAACCTTCCAGCAATTGCAACCTCCCGCTTGGGATTTCAGCCTTTCTCATTGGGCAAGCCCATCTTGAGAGGTGTGAATCTTTGCAGGCTTTAAAGGCCCCGCTCCAGGGACCCGCTTAGGTTCGGTGGTTCGGTTAGATTCTAAGATGAAGACATGAGCTAGAATTCTGCAGATTCCGTTTTTTGTTTTTTTTTTTTTTTTCTCGGACTCCTTTTTATGGTTAAATTACATTTTATTAATCAAAAGCATGTCTAATTAATTAAAATCCTGAAACTTAAACAATTTAACATCAATTTATTAAATGTTTAACAAATATTACATGTTTAGGGCCCTATGGAATGTTTTATTTGTCCAACCTTATGTTGTATTGTAACCAAATTCTGTTTTAGCATGTCTAATTTGAAAGCATAAAACTAGTTTCATTTATTCTTACAATAGCCTTATTAATTTTTTGCTCAGAAATTCTGTGTTTTATATTTACATTTTTTTAGGCTAACATTAATTTTTTTTTGGAAAATAAGGTAATTTGATATTAGTAGTAGTAACTTTATTTATCCCCTTGGGGAAATTTTGTTTCAGTGTCTTGTTTCAATATGCGGTTCTCACAAACGACAGTACAACATCAATTTCACAATAGACACAATACAAATGTAACATCAATTAATCAAGACGTGCTAATTACTGAATGAGACCTGCTCATTACAAAAAAATAAAAAAATAAAAAAATATTCTTTCCTATCTTTCATTTAAGCACTTCCTGCCTGTGTTATAAAATATTTTCCCTCTATTTTTGAAAAACACCGGTATCCTGAATCTTCTACCTGAAGGCAAGAGCTCAAACTCATTATACAGTGGGTGCCTATCATCAGATATAATTTTCATAGCTTTACCAAGACATCTAGTCTGATAAATTTGTTGTAAACCCATCACAGGGATACCAAGTAATTTACTTGCAGTACTTTATAATTTTCCTGAACATACTCTTGCTTTTATGCCCGATGGAGCCGACAAGACAGCTCTGACATCTGCACGGACGATGAGGGGACCCAGCCACGCCGCCTCACCCCACTGGAGAAGCTCAATCTGGACATGTGCCAAGATGAGAAGATGGTGAGAGAGCTCACCTTGGGCCGCCACATCGGCTTCTACAAGATTCGTGGCGAGATCGGTTGTGGAAACTTTTCCCGTGTTAAGCTGGGCATCCATGCTCTGACAAAAGGTACGCGTCAGTTAAGAGCCTCTGAACTGAATTCTGTGTAATGGGACATATTCTTTGACTTTACTGAGCGGTTTTCCCCACAAGCTACAGTAGGAAGCTAAAATACTGATGTATTTATTTTGGAGCAACTCACTGACACTCTGTAGAATTTTATGATCCTGGGATATTCCTATAGCTCACTGACACCCTGCAAAGTATGCTTTATTCTCAGTGTTATTGTCTTGATGAATATGTGTCCTGAGAGTCAAGTTTACATTGATAATGTGGGAAGCATACCCTCTGTCAAAGTCAAGCTGAGACTACTTGTCTGGTCCAGACACACACGGATTGATTATGAGGTGTCACATTTCTGTCGAGGCCTTTAGAATTGCTGTAGGCCTCATCAAAGATTGCCGTGTGTAAGGGATAGCAGGTTGTGGTGTGTTCATATATACAGTTAGTAGGAATGCATATGTCCCTCAGACAAAAGAATATGAATATTTTCTGAACGAGAAACTCCTGTAACTGAAACTTTGTTGTCATCCACAGACAAAGTAGCCATCAAGATCTTGGACAAAACCAAGCTCGATCAGAAGACGCAAAGGCTGCTGTCCCGGGAGATATCAAGCATGGAAACGCTGCACCATCCAAATATCATCCGTCTGTATGAGGTGGTGGAGACGCTGACCCGTCTGCACCTGGTCATGGAGTACGCAAGCGGAGGAGAGCTCTACACGAAGATCAGCACAGAGGGGAAGCTCTCCGACATCGACAGCAAAATTGTCTTCTCTCAGGTTCTCTCAGCTGTGAAGCATATGGTGAGATGTACATGATGCAAATGAGTAGAATTCAATGAGGGAAATCGGTTATAATTGTGGACTAAATGTTTACAGGGTACAAACGTATTCTCGTTATGATTCTTCTGTTTTTCCTGACCTTTAAAATTTGGTAGATTTAAGCCATTTCATGCCAGTTTACTTTTTCAGTTTTTCTATAACATACATAGTTGGAAAACACGTACATAAAGGTCAGTGACACAATGCCCTTTTTTTTTTGTCAGAATTTATTCTGAAATACAACATAATACAATGAAAATGTAGTTAATTCACACAATGATTTCTGAACTGAAATACATCTGTATATATTCATCTTATAGAATAAGATGTTATATGTACACATTTTCATCTTATAAATTTTTATTAGGTTGTTGAATTAGTTGTTGATTAGATTGAAGTCTTAGAAAATAAAATTTTACCAAATTTAAAGTATTGAATATATTTTAATATACTTAAATATTATGCTTAATACGTATTGTTCTTTTTTAAAATAGTGCATTAATAAATGTACAGGTGTGAAACCTCGATTTGTCAAATATTTGTATATAAAGTTATATTAGAATATATTAAAACAATTAAATCAAATTGCTATTTTTAAAGACGCAATTAAATATTTTTAATATATTAATCATTATAATTTATTTATTTGCTTGTTTTTCAGTGGTTGTACATGACTAAACTGTCCATGTTAAAATAAAATAACTAGCATATTTAGAAGAGTTGCGACAAATTTGCTTCAAACATGGTAACCTTATAAATTAACGACAATAATGATATTTTTGGGAGGTATAGTTAAAAATAGCTGATACAAATGCCCTGATATTGTAAAGAAAAAGGCTCTAAAAGAATACAATTCTTACACAGAAACCTTTATTAAATAGTTGGTCATTTTAAAAAATCAAATAATATTAACAAATATACTTTGAACCCATTCACATATAAGATTTTTTTAAAAATATATTTTGATACAAATATATTTAGCCAGTTAAATCCATTTAGAAACATTATTCAGATTATCTGTATATTTAGTAGTTAATAGTAGTTTATCTTTCTCATTTTGCAGCATGACAATAACATCATTCACAGAGACCTGAAAGCAGAAAACGTTTTTTACACCTGTAGCACCTGTGTTAAAGTGGGAGACTTCGGCTTCAGCACCGTCAGCCGCCGTGACGAGACTCTCAACACCTTCTGCGGTTCTCCCCCTTACGCCGCTCCTGAGCTCTTCAGGGATGAGCTCTACATAGGTGCTTGTGTGGACATCTGGGCTCTGGGGGTCATGCTCTTCTTCATGGTGACTGGAACCATGCCCTTCCGTGCTGAAACGGTGGCCAAGCTAAAGCGCTGCATCCTGGATGGGACATACACAGTGCCTACTTGGGTGCCGGAACCTTGCCAGAAACTGATCCGGGGCATCCTGCAACCCCAGCCGTCTGACCGCCGCACTGTAGAACAGATGATGGGCTGCGAGTGGCTGCTCCCGTTGGAGTTTCCAAAAGCCATGGAGCCCTTCAAACTGGACCCGCTCCATCTGGCTGAGTCTAAGCTGGGGGAGCTTGAAGAGCATGAGATAGAGGTGAGGAACGCCCTGGAGGCTTTTGGCATCACCGCTGACCACATTCGTAACAACCAGGGCAAAGACTGCAGGAGCTCCATCACTGGAGTCTATCGAATCCTCTTACACCGCTCACATAAACGACAAGCGGTGGAAAGCATGCCAGTAGTTACTCACGTAGTGAATGGAACTGATGCTAAAAAGGACCATCTGAAGACATACAGGAGCCTTAAGCATACATCTAAACTCTGCATCATTCTGTGATGCTCGGAAAACATATACATAAATAATGGACAGCTCACAGAAGCTATAGTTCAGTTAGTTATATTTGAATATACCTCTTTTGTTATCTTTTTTCACTTGAAAATGAGATCAGTGAATGCCTCTAATAAAGTAGTCCGTATGAATGAATGGAAAGTATGAGCGTTTGCAAGTGAGTGAGTACAAGACTTTGGTCTTAATATCATGGATGTCACATGTCATAAATGTATTTAATAAATGTAATAAAGTGCTCTGGACTGCATTGTTTCAAACATTCCCTTTGTCACAAATTTAGTATATAAAGTTTTATTAGGCTATGTTGAATTATATCTTTGTCTTTGAATATTAAAATGTTAAGTATTAAAGAAGTATAATTATTATTATTTGGTTACTTTTTTGAATGTTGCACTGTGTACAAAAATAATTTATGAATATAGCCAACTCTATACACACGATATGAATTATAATGCACACGAGTTTTTTAATGGATTTTTCCATTTAAACTTGCAATAACATTTTCACGAAGTCTTCCTAAAGTAGCCTACAGATTAATAAATGGCGTATTCGAGGCATGACATTAAAAACTACATCTCCCAGAAAGCCATTCGCAGGAAACGTGCACGTACTGACGCGCCCATACGTGATGACGCAATTTTTGCCTCGTTGGAGGGTGATTTCATCAGGAACGGGACAAAGAGTGAAGGCACTTCCCATTTGTTGTCAATGCCAACGTGTTCTTTCGGTACAAGATCATCAGAGGTAAGGGTTTATTTAAAGCATTTTAGATGCTTCTCGACTTTGCCTTCCTCAGCAAAATTCACAATTCTTACTGTAACTGTAGAGCCGTCAAGTGTCAGACCTGTCACATGCTTTACCAAATACTTTAATTCCTATAATATATGCAAATTATCATAATTCCATTGTCCTGTTCCGTTATATTTTGTTCTATTTTTTATTAGTTTTACTATTATTAATAGCGTTATTATTGTCATTATCAATAAATCTGTTAAAACTCTGCGATACATGAATATTTAGCAAATCGGAACACAACCAAATCGGATTCAAATTATACCTGTATCGTTTTTTCACTAGTAACATTATTATCTGCACTGAGCTATCATCGTGTTATAGTAGTATTTCCTGGTTTAATGGGGTTTAAAACTGTTTGTCACACACAGTATGACCATTTTGTGTTTGCGATTGTGACTTATTGTTAATGCTGTGAAGTTGTTGGTTGTCATTTGTGGTGTTGTTTAAGACGGAAATGCAGTCACATGATGAGTGGGCGGGGTCTGAACATGTGTCGCTGCGGATCTGCCCTGTTTCATACAGTCTCATTTGATTTCTACTTCTCTAAAGCACTGTCAGATGTCCGTTTGCGAGGATATGGAGAACACAGATCTGCTTGATCTAATCTTCCCTTATGAAGACCCAGGATCCGGTGATCTGTTCCTCACAGAGGGGAATAACTTGCTGGATGATTTGCTTTCAGAGCATGATGTATGTAACCTTCACGTCCATTGAACTAAATCTGAAAATAATTTCTACTTTCATGTTTTTATCACGTAAAAGTTATAATATAGTCTAGTATGATAAGAAAACCGATAAAAAGGAAATGCAACTGCACCTTTTATAGTATTATGAAATATATTGATTAGATACAAATGCTTTTGTCTTTTTAAATGCTGCATGGAGTGTATTTATATAATATATTTTTTATTTAAAATATAATATGTTTTATTGCTGTAATATTAATACTAAAAATTTATTATTGCCTAATACAGAAGATCGTTTATTCTTGCAAATGCTGAATGGAATGTGTTTATACAATAGTAATATTAATATAATAACAAATATTGTTGTACATGATAGATAGACTTTGTCGCAAATTAAATACAATTATTGTTAACAATTATATACATTTATTTTGAATAATAATAATAAATAGCTAGATTAAATAGACAGACAGACAAAGAAATGCTTTTATTGTTGCAGATGCTGAGTGCAATGGATACAGAGGACTTTCTCAGCAGTCTTCTGGGTGAGGAAGAGGACGGCCTGACTTTCAACTGCTTGTCTCAGTCTCCTCACGGCAGTGACAGCGGCATCTCTGAGGACACCACCACCTGCCAGAGTCCACATGATAGCAGTGAGACAGACACCGTCCCCAGTCCAGGCGTCGAGCCTCTGCTTTATTCCGAATGTGTGACAGAGAGCTACGAGGCCCAGGTGGTGCAGACAGACCACTGCTACACCCTGCCACGGGGCACAGATTCCCTGCTGAGTGTCCGATCAGAGAATCCCGAGTCTGATGTCTTCATAGATGTAGGTAAGGTCATGTTGTGGTGTGTAGAGCCGTATGAAATATTCTTGTTTCTTTTTATTTTTGGTTCAAATGGTTTATTTAAGTGTCCCATCATAAGTTTGATTATCCTCCCGTCAGATGATTTGGATGATAGTATGGAAGATGGCTTCTCCCCCGAGCTGCCCTGCTCACTCACGATTGAAGACTACACACAGAGCAGCAAACCAGACAACCTGGTACATTTCAAATCATTTGAAGAAAACAGCAAATTGTTACCATGACAACTCGGATCAGATATAATGTGCATATTTTGTCTCCAGTTCCAGTTCAAAGAGATTGTTTTGACTGATGAGGAGAGGAGACTTCTGGCAAAAGAAGGTGCAACCATTCCAAATAATATGCCTCTTACAAAGGTAAGAGAAATGATTTCTGATTAATGGTGCTTTCATATTGATGTTTTGCAACAAATTTTGAAATGCAAAATTAAGCGTAACATGATAGTGTTAGCTAAAATGCTGGGTGCCTTTAGGCAGAGGAACGGACCCTGAAGAGGGTGAGGAGAAAGATCCGGAATAAGCAGTCTGCTCAGGAGAGTCGCAAAAAGAAGAAAGTTTACGTTGATGGCCTAGAGAACAGGTTAGTGTGAGAGACGGACACTATGACAATCATAATGTTTCTTAAAATACAGGAAGCACTTAACACTTAACTATGAAGCTATTGCACAATATACTGTGTATTCAGTGTTTGTAACTGTTGTAGTTCAGTTGATACTTCAGCTGTTATTAATTCAATGAATAATGTTTCAGGATTTAATTATATATATGGCGCAACCTGTATTGTTTTTCACTTTTACACTACTGTTCAAAAGTTTGGGTCTGTAAGATTTTTTTATTTTTTTGAAAGAAGTGTCTTATGCTCACAAAGACTTAAATACAAATATACAGTAAAAACAGTAATATTGTGAAATATATATTTTTTTTAAATAACTGTTTTCTATTTTATTATGTTGTAAAATGTTATTTATTCCTGTGATGTGGTCATTACTCAAGTCTTTAGTGTGACATGATCCTTCTGAAGGATTTTTTCCAGGAGTCCTTGCTGAATAGAAAGTTCAGAACAGCAATAATTTGAAATAGAAAACATTTGTAACATTATAAATGACTTTACTGTCACTTTTGTTTGTGCAATTAATGCTGATTAAAAGTATTAATTTCATTAAAAAAAATCTTACTGACCCCAAACTTTATACGCTAGTGTTAATTTGAAATTTATTTGTAAATTCCTTAAATAGTTTAAGTAATTGAAATATATTTTTTATATCCATAGGGTTGCGATCTGCACTGCTCACAACCAGGAATTACAGAAGAAAGTTGAGATGCTGCAGAAACAAAACATGTAAGCCTTCATCATGTGTTTTCATCATCAGTAGCATAACGTAATTTTAGTGAAGATTTTAATGATACTTAATTGCTACTAACAACAGTTGTTGGTTTTCTATATAAAGATCCCTTATTGAACAGCTAAGAAAACTGCAGGCTATGGTGAAAATGTACACAATGAAAACCACCACAACTAGCACTTGTATTATGGTGAGTATTTAGCCACTCTAGAATGTAATCTATCAGTGGGGTTGTAGTTCTGTTGAGTTGGTTTTATTTGAACACATTTATTGGTCATAAATGAAATATGATGCACGAGTGTAATCTTTCACCAGCATGTAATGGAAACTTTGTGTCTTGCAGAAATACAATGGCAGTGTGATGTGTTTCCTGACCTTCTCTGTTGTCACTTTTTCAGGTGTTCCTGCTTTCTTTCTGTCTGATCATTTTCCCCTCAGTCAATCCTTTTGGCAGCAGCAATCAGAAAGATCTGTATACATCGTCTACAGGTGAGCACAACATTTGTCATTGTTTCCATAGTGTGCTGAGGAATGTTGTCCTGCTTGTTATTCTGCTTTGTTGTACTGTATTGTTCTACTTATACAGTAATGCAGTTTCAGTAATCAATACCAGTGAAATTTCACAATTATTGATGCTAATTTAACAAGGATAACTAATATGCTAATAATATGTGAATATCAATAACTAATATGCCAATAAAAAAAAATAAGTTAAATAGTTAATAATATTTAAATTGCATTAAAATTAGTAGCATGTGCCCTTTTTCAAACAAACATTGATTAAAGTTATACATAAATAGTCTAGTAAGTGTCAATAAAAAAGTAGTAAAATAAATATAAACATAAAAGATACAAGCTTCATGTTTTTTTTTAGGTTATTTTAGTGTAATTTATATACTATTATAAATCTTGTTTTTTATTTTGAAATGGAGTTTATTTTTATATTTTGTTTGTATGTTAATTTTAGTTAAAGTTTTTAGCAATTTGGTATGTGTTTTTGTCAGGTTTCTTAGTATGTATGTTAAATATGTCTATAGTTTTTATTAGTTTTAGTCTATTTAGTTTGAGTTATTTTAGTCGTTCAAGTTAAAGTAAACCAAAATGAGAAATGTTGCCTTGGAAACTAGCTGAAATAAAATAAGCTTAATTTTTTTAATAGTTTATTTCAGTTAACAGTTATTTTATTTCAAGTAACAAAACATTTTTATGTTTTAGCTTTGTTTAACTATAATAATGCCTGGAGCACAGTAAAAGTAAAAAAAAAAAAAAAAAAAAAAAAAACTGAAAGTCAAAAACCTACTTAAAATAATTGTATTAACAAAAAGGTTAAAATAATTGTGTTATGATTTTTTTTTTTTCCCCATCAGTTTTCTACCCAAGTACTGGTGCTTCACGCATAATTAAAAAACATGGTTTTCCCCTGCTTCTAGGAATGTCCCGAGCCCTGCGGTCTTATCCAGCTACCCTGAAAGATGACATTATATCCACGTCCGCTAAAGAAGTGCCAGATCAGGATGTCCTCCTCATGGCCACTGTAGAGAATAACCAGGTGCTGCTGTCCGGCGCTCAGAACCACACACCTGACTACCAGCGGGTCGAGCAGTCTGACTCGGAGTCTGGTGTCAACAGCAACTCATCTGCTGACTTCCCCACTCCTGCCCAGTCAGATCTCAAAGCGGACGGATCTCTCTCAGAGTCCCACAGGAACTCAGCAGCATCTCCGGTGATCTACGACAGCCAGAGCAAAACCAAGGAGAGCTGGATGGAACAGAAACCTACGTCAGTTATAATACAACAGCACCGATCTGATGAAATGTAGGAGAGCATCTAAAACAAAACGTGCTTTGTTTTAGATGAAAAATTCAGTATAGCAATTTTCTCTTCATTGTAGCATCACATTCTGACCCTTTTTCCTTCATTTTTATTTTTTTACATGGATCTACTGTCATGCTATAATAGCACTTTTTTAAATAATAGCAGTCATTTGTTAGGATGTTATTGTCCTATTCATCTGCACAAATGATGATTGGAAACGTGAAGGAGTCATATTGTTTTGAACTCCACATTGAGTTTTAGTACATTCAGGAAATGTATTCATTTGTCTGTATTACTTGAGATATTTTAGGTCTTTTGGGCATCTAGTAAAATATAATTTTCCCTTTTATAGTAAGGGAGCCACATGCTTAAAGAGATTCCACTACTGAAAAACGATCAGTCCTAGTGTTATGGGAGTGTATTTAGAAAAGGGAAAAGTTTTTAAATAATAATTTTTTTTTTTTGCTTGTGCATTGTTTGTGGCTTAGAACCTCTTCTGTCAAAACAGCTGTAAATTTAGCATTAAATGTACCTTTTAGAGGGGGCATAGTGTTGCACATATCCACACAAATAAAAAATGGTTTATGTCTATATATGTATATACGTATGAAAAGAATGTCATGATCTGCTGTGTCAGAGAAGCATTTTTATGTTATTTTTTAATGTTATTTTGTTTGTTTCTTAAAAGACTTATTTTTATTGCAGTCTTTTTTTTATTGATTTCTTTCATTCTTTGGTCATATGATGCACTGATGTATCTGTAAACTTGGAATGTTCATAAACTGTTTATCATGTTATAATTAATAAAAAATTATCAGTTTACTATAAAAAATGCAGTTTTGCCATTCATCACAATGAAAATGTATATAAAGAAATGAATGAACAATAAAATAATACTGATTATAACACTAGAAATCATGCATATAACGGCACTAATTTCAAAACAATGGGATTCTTATAAAGTGATCTATAAAAGACGAATCCTTGAAACTAGGTCAGTCTTCTGTACATGTCCGAGCATGTTATCACAGTCAGACATGTCCTTTTTAGGCTGATAGAAAGAAATGCAAATCAACACAAAGTAACCTATAAAAACCAAAATGATCCTGTTTTACTTTAATGCAAATACACTAGCTAAAACTGAGACTTAAATCTATTTTTTTTTTTTATTCATAACCTCAAAAAAAGCTCATTAAGTATATACAAGTAGATAATATCATTGCTTACAATGTTAAAAGTAAAAACGCTGAAATATATATATATGACCAAGAGTAAATTAGAAGAGTTTAAAAGGACATTTAAATATCTGTGGAACGCTGATAAATCATTTTTTCTTATTTCCTTGTTGTACCTGCAGATGGCGCCACAACATCTCGAATCACTGTGCTATCATTAGTTCTGCACAGGTGGCTTTAGAAAAGGAGAACAATAAATCTGTTGATATAATGCCACTTTCGATCATCCAGTTGTACTGTGTTTAACTGTGGTATCGTGTATCAATACCCTGCAGGGTTGATTTCAGATGCATGAATTTATGGAGTGTTTCAACATGAGCAAATATTCATCCCTGCTATTTGAGATGATGAGCAAGTGCATCTTTTGTATCTGAATGGCGTGATTCACTCGGCCACTTGTGCACAGCCGCTAGATGGCGCCTAACATAAGAGTAATATCAATCATAAACCCCAAATCTCGGTGCTTTTAAATAATATTGACGCATTAGTTATTACATCATTTGGCATATTAGGAGAAACGTCCCTAAAAGTTGCAAGTAAACATAGATCAAGTCATATCTACTCCACCTTGCTGTAAGAATCAGTTTAGACCAGGTTTGATGGTTTAAGCAGGTCTCCCAGACGATTAAAATGGTCTTCAGCTACTCTACCATCTACTATCTCAAAGTGCCTATAACCCCTCTGAAACCAAGCTGGGAGACCGGTTAAGACCAACTAAATAGTCTTGTCAGCAAACTGCTGCATACAGAATTACAGAACTTACAATAGCCAGTTTGAACAAGACTTGGTATTGTAGTCTGATATGTGCAGCGCTGTTTCGAGATGTTACTGAATAATTGATTAATCTCTATTTACGGGAATAACATTGCTCACCGTTTTAGACGTGGTATCAAGAGCTAAACAGGCCTGAGGTGGAGTGTTAGTTATCTGCTATTTCTATGTATGCATTCAACTGACTGACTTCCAAAAAGTATGAACAAAAGTTTTGGCTCTTGGTCTCACTGGGACACATTTTCTGCAGTCTGCAACAAAGCCAGGGGCAGGTGGAACATGAGGCTGTTATTCCTGCTTTAGGGCCAGCCGAGCAGTCATTAATGGGCACACAACAAAGACACATAAATTAGGATGACTCCTTTACAAATGCAAAAGAGTGGCGTGTGCTTCACTCACCAGTCTTTGTGTCTGTGGGGCTGGTGGGGGTCATGTTTGCTTACATTGTGGGGACCAAGGACAGCAACCCTGCTGGATGCATGCATATGAAACATGGTAGTTGGTTCCTAGCTGGTTTGAACTGGAACAACAACAAACCAACTACCTGAAGTCACCTTTGTGAGGACCATTGTGAGGGTTAGACTAATTAACATCAATATAAAACAATTTAAAATGTGCGATATTAGAGTTAACCACATTAACTCTGGCATAATTCCGTCTTTCTAGATGAAGGGATTGAATAATAAAATTAACTCAAAAACTTCACGCAGTTTGTACCCAAGCAGTAAGCACGAGCACGAGCCGTACTTTGTGTTGTTGACGGAGTGATATTTGAATACCCACGTGGGCTGTTTACAGTCAAGGCGATTGCATCAGAGTAATTTACATACACCCTTGCCACCAGCCAATCAGAACCGGGTATGAGAGGAATGCCCGCCCACTGCCGAGAAACTCAGCTCATCTCGTATAAAACAAGGCGAGCGCTTGACACGGCATCACAAACTCAAAGCTCACCGCAAGGGAAACGCACGCAAAACGCGACTTAACGTGGATTTAAACAATGACTTTTGAAGAATTTAGTGGACAAGATAACGCAGCTGCTACTGGCGATAGGTGAGTTTCTTATTCAGTTGATGCTGTTTTCGTTTTTTTGCGTTTTACCAAACAAATACTTGGTAAAGTATATTGACTAACACGCCGGCTGTGTTCTCCAGAATGCAGAGTGCAGGAACGGCACTAGAGGAGCTTCTGGTCTCCGCTAGGAAGCAGGACTGCCTTACCGTTGGGGTGTATGAGTCTGCACAAGTCATGAATGTGTAAGTATCTGTTTATTACTAAACGGCTTAAGGTGATGCTTTTAGTATGCATTATGTCATTAGACACTGAGAGGGTGGCATATGGAAATGTTTCTTTAATTACCTGATCTTCCCAATAATGAATAATTGGGTGCATCCTTATGCATTTATGCAAGCAGCACACGCTGAACCGTTCCCTAATCAACATATCTCCTTTATGCAACCTCAGTGACCCAGACAGCGTTGCTTTTTGCGTCCTGGCTACGGATGAGGAGTATGAATGTGACATCGCCTTGCAGATCCACTTCACTCTCATCCAAGCCTTCTGCTTCGACAACGACATCAACATTGTTCGTGTGAATGACATTGAACGTCTTGCTAACATTGTGGGCAGCCATCAGGATGAGGAACCTAAGGACGTACACTGCATACTTGTAACTGTGAGTATCTCAACTTCTCTTCACTGCATCTGCACCTACACTTTGTCAACACCTACATTTGCACTACATCTGCGTGTCTTACTAATATTGCTTCTATTTCCCCCCCAAAGAGCCCCAGTGCTGACTCTTGGAAAGATTCTGCTCTAGAGAGATTGAGCTTGTTCTGTGAGGAGAGCCGCAATGTCTACGAATGGGTGCCTACGATTACTCTGCCGGAGCGCTGATAGGAGATGGTTTTGGCACGTGAATGAAACCAGAAACAAGTCGAAGATGTCCATCCTAAAGGGTACACCGGTGCAAAGCGAAAAAGCTTTGAGATCTTGCCTGGATTATTCTCACAACTGGGAGGATAAAAGTGGACTGACCCAGCGAACGGTTGGCCGTCCTGGAAAAGCTGATGTTCAGAATCTATTTTTGGACGAGCATGGAAAAGTGAAAGCTCCCGTGCTTCTCAAGTCTGTTATGGTGGCATTGCAGAGACAAGAGGAGAGAAAAGGACAGGTGGACTGTGAGAGCACGTTCATGAGATTGACGGCGAAGAAGAGCCTTGGAATTCGTGTTCTCGAGGAATGAGATGTGGATTTTAAAGAGGAACTAAGTTTAAGTGACATTTTGAAGCTGTTTTGAGGTCTAATGTGCACTTGGGGTGTTGTCTGAAAAATATTACATGGATACTAGTGTAACTTGTCTTTTGTGATATCCTGGGTGGGGGGGTCCTATCCTACCATAAACGGTTCCTATTATGAAGTTGTGCTTTTTGTTAAATATTCATAATGCAATGTCAAACTGTGGTGAAGAAGCCACCATTTCTGCAATAAATTTAAAAATAAATACCTTAAAAGTGGTATGTTTCATTTCAAAGTTGTCACCTTTCAGCAATGTGTTTTATTTTCACTCAGTTACATCAGAGGAGGGAGTTCAGGGCAGTTCAGTAACACAGTCTACAAGAGAGAAAGAGAGGTTGTGATTGCACTAGAGAAACTGGCACCTCTCCAAGCTCTTACTGAACTTTCACCACCCATGCACCAGCTGCTTTCTTTAAAGGGCTTGCTCAACTGAAGGGCCCCCTTTGCAATGGGGGACTGACTTCTGTCATGTGTAGGTTTTGCACCATCCATTTGGAGCAGAGGCAGGATGACTAATTGAGCTGAACTCACCAAACACAACAGTCGAAATTGAGCTGTCTTGACAGTAAAGGTTACAATATAGGGGGTGATTTTAAATCTAAAATGCACTTTTTTTTATTTTGCATTAAATACAATTATGAAATTTAATAATTAAAAAAAATACATATTTTGTGGAAGCTGAAGTAAATTAGCAGCAAGTTAATATGAATCCCATTTCCTTGATGACTCCATTTACTAAGTCAATTCAACTCATTCAACTTCATTGTGTGCATATGGTTTGTGGTTTACAAGAGAAAGGGTGCTAAACTACCAGTAAGACACTCATTTGTGGTTTGTTTGATCTCTAGTTACGCTGTCCAGTCAGCCTCGTGCTCAGTCTTCCAAAGTTACATCACTGGAAATTTTCTGAAAAGAAAGCTACATATGTTTAACTGCAAATACTTGCACCAGGTGTTGTGTACAGATGGCAAATGCCTGAAGCAAGTTCATCCAAACTTAAAAGAGCATTTCAGGTAGTGCCTGAAAAGTCTTTGTGCACTTGAAAGTCAACTGACAAGAAAGCTAAGCTCATGCACACACAAAGCAACACACACCTGCTTATGAAACCAAAGAACAGCAGACAGCGGTTTCACAAAGAGAATCGCACACTCCCTTGGATAGTAATTGATCTTTGCAGTTTACTTTCATTAATTAATAACAGCTAATGCATTGAAGTCAAGAAACTGGGTCAATTGTAAAGGAGGTACCATGGAGATCCCCTTAAGGTCATTCTAGTAACAAACACCCACAAACATATTCTTTGTAGTCGTTTTCATCACAGCTGTCCAAGTATTCTCAGAAACAAAAAAATGCCTTTATATATCTGTTTCAGAGGTGCAGTTTGACACTTTTTTTCTGAGCTGCTTTTTGTGGGGAGAGGCTAATCTAGACTGCATTTCCTTTAAAATATCAGACAGATTACATACTTTTAAATAAATGTTGTAATATGTCTGCCTTCAGCATTCACTGAATGACAAGCAACTCGCACATCTGTCACCTGCTCAGAGGAGAGTGCACTGCATGTGACTAGTGACGGGCACTCACATGCTCTCAATATGAAATGCATTTCTCATCATATTTCCGCCCAAAGCGCAGCGTTTTTCTCAGAGACCAAGAGACCTTCTGTGAAAACCACACAGTAAAGTTCCACACAGTACTTTTCAGGAAACGTAAGTGAAAGGTCACCAAACTTTCCTGTGAATAGAGTTTCAGCATTAGACTACTCACCACCTTGTAAAAGGCAATGACTTGTTGCTCCCCACAGATTAAAACATTTTGTTTCTCATTTGTGTTCACAGGTGCACAAGGCTTAAAAAAAAACACTTCACCCTGAAAACCGCTTTGCAGCTGGCTTGATGTCTGCATTGCACACATGTGCCCCTCCTTTGTAAGCCCTGCAGCTAGTGACTCAACCCAGACAGTAGTACTGGCATCTGTTAGCATTAATGCTCGCTCTGATCACCAGCCACAGTCATAGTGTTCTCTGGGTCTAGTGACTCAGGAACAATGAGATGTGAAGATATGAGAGCAAATTTTGGGTTTGACATCTGCTTTTTCTGTTAGTGCTGTTTTGAACTAATTGGACTGTAGATGTCCTTTTCACACATGTGGTTATGATTAAAGGTGTGGATACATTTGCAAAGTTCCTGTGAAATTTTCACAAGACAAAAAAGTCAGTTGTTTTTTTGTCAGTACTTAATTCAGGGGTGTCCAATCCTGCTCCTGGAGGGCCACTGGTCTGCAGAGTTCAGCTCCATCCCCAATTAAATACACCTGAACCAGCGCATCAAGGTCTTTCTATGCATACTAGAAACTTCCAGGCAGGTATGTTGAGGCAAGTTGGAGCTAAACTCTGCAGGACAGTGGCCCTCCAGGACCGAGTTTGGACACCCCTGATGTAGATGTATGAAGCACAGCACACAAAGAAGTCACTTTCAAACCAAGCAACTTTTCTGTTGGTCAGTGCAATGAATTTGCAAAACCAAATGTTGCGAAAATTGTTGAGAAATTTGCATGTGGAATTCTTTTGTCCTCATGCAAATCTCATGGATTCCTATTGAAATGACTAGATTTTGCCAGTGAAAATTTGTAGAGCAACGGTAAATGTGGCTACACCATAATGCCATGAATTTAATGCTTGTGTATGTGAACAAGCTTTTCAGAGTTATGGCCTGTTCTCACCAAAGATGATAACTATAATGATCATGTTTAAATTATTGTTCTAATTCTTTAAGAATAGGACAGTACACACCACATCTATAATGACAAGGTGAACGGGATTTCACCAATTACAACATTTTCCTGGATCAACATCCTTGTTGATCAACATCCTGGAACAACATTCCTATCAACCAATAAGACTCGTAAGGAACTTTTTAAGGATGTCAGTTTCAGGCTTACAATCAGGGTTAGGTGCTTCTACACCCTTGTTAATCAGCTTTCATTTCACACTGTTTTTAGGAATAATTTATGGGTAGGGTTAGGTTTAGGGGTAGAGATTTGGTTAGGTCTATATTTTTTGGACAGTAATGTTGATCCAGGATCATATCCAGAAAAAGCTTTTTTATATAGTAAATACAAAATACTAAAAAACTTGATAGTTAAGTTAGAGAACATGGCTGCAGATATCAGTATACCTTTTTATAAGGTTTATGCAAAAATGAAAAAACAAC
>JADLZN010001709.1:0-42591 GCA_018155175.1 Sinocyclocheilus anophthalmus
GTGTGCTTGACTAGCCAGCAAACTCCCAGACCTGAACCCCATAGAGAATCTGGGTATTGTCAAGAGGAAATGAGAAACAAGAGACCAAAAAATGCAGGTGAGCTGAAGGCCACTGTCAAAGAAACCTGGGTTCCATACCACCTCAGCAGTGCCACAAAGTGATCACCTCCATGCCACGACGAATTGAGGCAGTAATTAAAGCAAAAAAAGCCCCTACCAAGTATTGAGTACATATACAGTAAATGAACACTTTCCAGAAGGCCAACAATTCACTAAATGTTGTTTTTATTGGTCGTTGAAGTATTCTAATTTGTGAGATAGTGAATTGGTGGGTTTTTGTAATGTGCAGCCAAAATCTCACAATTAAAAGAACCAAAGACGTTAACTACTTCAGTCTGTGTGCATTGATTTATTTAATACACGAGTTTCACAGTTTGAGTTGAAGTACTGAAATAAATGAACTTTTCCACGTCATTCTAATATATTGAGATGCACCTGTATATACAGTATATATAAGGCATGTAATGCGTTCCTTCTCAACGTGGTTCCACAAAAGACTCACTAGATGGCGATGTTGGTCTGGTGGTGCAAAACATTCAAGAGGAGAAGAACAACATCACAAACAACATCGTTCATTACATCACGCATATTAAACTGAAACGCTGGACTGACATTTTCAAGATTTCATTTAATTTCTTCTTGGACCAACTATAAAAACAGAAAACAAAGTTTCCGGTAAGACATCGCTTTATAGACTCCTTGTCGGTAGGAAGTCTCAAGCTCTCTGCTTTATGTATTATAGTAACGTTAGCCAACCTACATGTTGTTATTACCACTGTAAATGTGTAATATGCAATATATTTGATTGGGGATTTATCTAATATTTTATGTATTTATTCATTTATATATTTATTCATACTGATCTTGTGGTTACAGTACGAACCTTTTTTTTTTTTTTTAACATTTTTTTTTTTTTTATTTTTTTTTTTTATTTTCTTAAGTTTAGCTATGTGCATATTGTATGCTTATAAGGTTTACAATATTACATTTGATTTGGGATTTCTCTAGTATTTTATTAATGCATTTATTAATTTACTTATGCATATTGATCTTCTCGATTGTGGTTAACGTTAAATGCTTAAAAGGTTTAGATTTTTGGTCACGGTATAATTCCCTAACTTGTATTAGGTGATACAGTAACCAATAATACTTTATACTATATACTAGTAATATTATTATCACTATAGATTTATAATATATTAAATTTGATTTTGGATTTCTCTAATATTTTAAGTATGTATGTATGTATTTATTCGTTCATTTATTTATATTTATCTTAATTATTGTGGTTGTTGCTTGTTAACTTTTTTTGTTGTTGTTGTTCTCCGCAAACTTTTTATTTGTATGGATCATTTTTTATTACTTACTGATTATTATTGTAAAATGAATGAATGACTAAATGTGTCCAAACTGGTGTTGTACATATAGACTGATCATGGATGTGCCAGAAGCCAGTCATTCTCAAGATGAACCGCCGGATGCTGCAAACTCTTCAAATGTTTCCAGTGTGTCCTTAACACCGCACATGTTGGCCAAAATTGAACGGAACAGACAACGGGCATTAATGCTCAGACAAGCCAGGCTCGCCAGTAGACCGTCTTCAGCTCCAGAAGGTTCGCCATGAGTTAACACGTACCAGAATTTGCATGAATTTCACCTGTTTAAGATTGTGTAGCTAAGTGTATGATATACTAGGGTGTATAATAATATGTCTTCCCTCAGGAGCTACATGTGCTAAAGTGGCCAAAATTATAGACTCAGGTGCAGGCTTTTTTTATGAAGAGGGCAGACAACAAGGATGCGCAGCAGAAAGAAATGCTGAGCAACAGGTATCAACATGTCATCTCTGATCTCTTTCTCTTCTCCTCTCTCTCTCCCTTGCTCCATTCTCTCTCTCTCTCTCTCTCTCTCTCTCTCTATATTATACTCAAATAATTAAAATACAACAACGTCCGTCATAACCGCTTTCCTGCCCAATAAACTCCTTTATAATTCTGAGTGACAATAAACAAAAACATTGTGTGTGTTTCAGCCCCAGTGATGGAGCCTGATTATCTGATGTGTGAGGAGTGTCTAAAACCATTTATGGACTCTTATCTCAGCAACAGTTTTGATCTGTCTGTGTGTGATAAATGCAGGTATGGCATCCATTCATAGTAGGTTAAAACATACAGTGTTACAGAGCCTACTGAGTTTAATGGCTAGAGCTGTTTGTACTGTATTTATCTAAGTGTTTATCTTAGAATTTCAGTTTCAGTTGTTCATTGTGTTTCCTGTGCACCTGCAGTTCAACAGCTGCTCAAAACAAGCTCTGTAATGTGTATGCTTATTTCATTTTATACTTGCATATGTTTGCATAGAGACAACGATGTGAAGCACAAGCTAATATCGCGCACGGAAGCCAAACAGAATTTCCTCCTGAAGGATTGCGATCTGGATCAGAGGGAACCACCACTGCGATTTATTCTGAGGAAAAATCCTCACAATCCATGTTGGGGAGACATGAAACTCTATTTAAAGACGCAGGCAGGTTCAACACATCCTCAAGCAAGAGCTGTAAATAGAAGCTGATCTCATTCAACCCAAATATTATGCTCGGTATCCGGTCTGAAGGAGAAATTAAGTTGGAAGACAATCACATCTTCCTTCTTCCTTTACTGCGACACCGCCCAAAAAAAAAAGAAAAAACCCCCCCCCCCCCCCTTTTCCCCACGCAGTACAACCAGAACCCCCCATCTGCCTTTTTAGTCCAGACTGTACAAACACCCATTATTGAGCCATTTGAAAACACCTTTACCATATAAGAACTTACCTTAATCTGAATATAAAATGATTATTTATAGACACTTTTCAGCAGTGTTCTATACATAACAGGTTACTCATGCTATCAGATATATGAACAGTACTTTTACAGTATTTATTAATCTTGGTTCATTTCTTTGTTCTATCATTTATAATGCTTTTATGTTTTTGAAAGGAGTCCCTGTGATCATCAAAGCTGCATTATTTGATCAAAAAAATCACTATATTGTGAATCATATTATTTACACATTCTAATAACCGTTGCAATATATTGAAATGGATGTATCCTTTGATCAACGCTGATTTTTCAGGCATCATTACTCCCTTCCCGCAGTGTCACATGACCACTCCTAGCTGCGAATATGCTGATTTGCTACTCAAAAAACATTTCTTATTATTATCAAAGTTGTGCTGCTTAATATTTGTGAGCCATGATTTAATGTCATTGCAAAAAAAAAAAAGAATTATTTCTTTTAAAAAAACGCCTTACCCCCAAACAATATGTATGCTTCTAATTTAAATTCTAATTTTGTATACATTTATATTAATGTATTATTAGAAAACATGTAATAATAATGAGCATTATTGTATTTATAAATTAACTCTAACCTTGATTAATAAATAATAAAAAATAATATTTTTTCGATATTGTAATGATATCTAATGCATGAAGTTAAAAATTGAAACCTTATTATAAAGTGTTACCATGTCATGCATCTTTATCATGAATATTGTTGGTTTGGTTTGGTTTGTTGATTTTTGCTTGTGTGTGAATACTGTATAATTACTTTTTGTTTTTTTACATTAAGGTGGTAAAGCGCTCTCTGGAGGTGTGGGGAAGTGAGGAGGCTCTGGAGGAGGCCAAGGAGAGTAGAGAGGAGAACAGGGAGGTGCAAAAGCAGAAACGCTTTAATAAAAAGGTTAAAGGTATGAAAGCCGATGAGTCTGGTACAGTTACTCTTGGATGGTCAGACAGACCATTAAATTAAAATGCTCTAAAATAATTTTCCACTTAATAAGGTTGAAGACTTCAAAAAATTATATACTGATTCGTGATACCTTTAAATGAGCGTACCTTTGAATGAATCGACTGTGACCGACTACATTTGGTCACAGTGTGTATTTATACATTGCTCTCCATCTTCATCTGGCTTTCAGAGCTGAGGCGGGCAGTAAGGAGCAGTATGTTTAAGAAAGATACCAGCATTCATCAGCATGTTTACGGCCCCGAGGAGCTGCTAGACGAAGAGGAAGATCTCTACAGGAAAGTGTGTCAAACATGTGGGCACGAACTCACTTTTGAGAAAATGTAAATACGTCTTCGAGGTCTCACTGCTGTGGCTACTGTTTAGGGAAGAAGCAGGGTCTGGATCCAGGTCAGCGAAGAGTAATCCTGATCTTGTTTCCGGTTCTCGACACATTCTCTTGGATTGCAGTCCAGGTACCAAAACAGGTTTGCGTCAGTTTCCACTTGAACCAGTTTGGAGTATCTGAAACAACTAAACAACATAGTGGTGCTGTTTTGCGTTTATGCCTTCTGAAGTTTAGAAATGTCAGCATTACAGTAGTGTCAGATACGATTAGAGTATGTCGCTCTAGATTTAGTCACAAGAGGGCACTGTAGACCTACTATTGTCAGAAAACTCTATGGTCAAAATGATAGATGATGTAAGGTTGATGTTCTTTGGCATTTATGGAGGAACACACTGCTGGACATACTCTGTATCTGTGAAATAGAGAAGAAAATACAAATGGTAATATTAAATATTACACCATATCACGCTGTAATTAATATTTATGATGTGACTACCAAAAATCTGCCCTCTCAAATGTGATATTATCATTCCTGAATATCATAACGACGAGGCAGAAGCACCAAATTAGGCCAGAGTTGAAGTGGTAACAGGATCTCATTTCTCACTCTCCAACCTCGTAAAGTCCAGTGCCTGTCTGTTCGGTAAGAGATATTGATGATTCCATACAAGAGATTCTCTCACGGTGTTGTGTTTCAGTCTGTCTGTGTGCCTATTGAGAGTATCAGACTTCCCAATTCACAAGAAACACGAATGCACTCATTCCTTAATGGCCACTTTCTTCTTCACCTTTCATGCCAAGGCTGGCTTGATACTTTTTGCTGTATTAGAAATAATGAATTTGGTCTATGAATAATTTTTTGTGTGTTTGTAATAAATGTTTTTTTTTCATATTAGGAAATGTTTCTCCATTCGGTTTACATTATCAGCTTTTATTATCTGATGTCTCGATGACGGCAAACATGCATATTATTATTCTTCAGGGGCACATACTGTATGATCGGACCACATGCCCATTTTTTTGAGAGCCCATTTCCTTTTGTCATGGTGTCCACTAAGGCAGGGTTACACATGCCTTGCATTGCTGTCATTATTTGTGTTCGCCTTATATCTTGTTAGCTTTTTAGTCTTTGGCCCCTTTGGCCCACTGTAGAATATCACCAAATGAAGAACATCTCCAGCAATGTCCTGAAATGTCACTCCTGAAGTTAGTAATACCAAATAAACAAATGTGACAATAACTTTATAGTTTCTTATAAAATACAAATGTAGTTTATGTTAGTAATATGTTATATACGCTGTTCAGTAAGATATGTTTAGATCTCTTCTGTCACAGTACTTTATTTTGACCATCTCTTTTTTTTTTTTTTTTAATATTGTAGTACAATTTAAAAGAGCTGTTCCTGTTTAATGTTTGTAAAATGTAGTTATCCTGTGACTACAAGCTGAATTTACAAGCACCATTACCTAGGTCTTCGGGTCACAACAAGTCCTTCAGGAAGACTTTACATAGTATTATCAATATTAAAAACACTGTGTGTGTGTGTGTGTGCTGGTGTGTGTGTGGAACGGGAATACATTTTTCAGGATTAGCGGATGATAGAAGTTCAACAACATCATTTATTTGAAATACACTTTTTTTTGTCTTTCACGCTGTCCTCGTTTAAAACACAATTTAATGCCATCTTCCGACCCCAAACTAGTGACGGGATGTATGGGCGAGCTTGTGGTTTCGGTTTCCATTCATCTATAACCCCCCCCCCCACCCCCCACCCCCCCAATTGATTTAATGGGCATGCATATTCACTTTCTCAGTCTATGTCAACTCATGTCCCTATGGGCATACAGTGGATGCTGAATTATTTGAGTGTTAACGTCACAAAGGTTAATGAATTCATTCCTCAGTGGGGCATTCCTTTTAGTGGGGCATTTTTATTTCTGTTCTCATGCCTGGTGCGTTCTTATGACCTAATTGTGAAGTCTCAGCATAGCAGTTCTGAAATTTAAAACCATCCACGCTTTTATCATCATTCACACTGACTCAACTAATGCACACAGGGACATGAGACGAGCTGCCTGCTAAATTGTATTGTAGTATTGTAATAATAGATCTAAAGGGCTGTTTGTTGATAGTTACAGGTGAAAACTTATATATATAATGTATAGTATAGCTTAATCTGAGCTTGAACATAAACTACAAAGGAGCTTAATGCATTTACAGGCACATTTATTTAGTGCCGTGTAACGCTGTAACTTTTGCTTTTGGTAGATAGAAATTGTATAGATTGCCTAGTGTCTTTGCGCTGCTGCTGACCTCTGGGGTCAATGTAAGGCCGAAAGACCAGCAATGCACAGAAGAGTGAGAGAAAGAGAGAAGGACATACCACGCTAATGCCTGTGCTTTGATTAATGGCACTCATGATTTGCCACCTGCTGTTTTATATGGCCCTCTGTGAGTAACTGATCTCGAAGTGCTTGCATGCGTGGCGTCCGCATTTTAAATAGCTGCCTAAATTTAACAGCTTTGTGGAGGTCGTTAAAAATTCAGACACCGAAAAGTTTGTAAGCAGCTTTCGTTCTGGTGTGAAAACGACCTCTCTGAACCATCAGTGTAGTCTGTTATATATACAGCTGTCATAGTGATCCATCTTTTACCCTCCCTTTCAGACACGTGATGGTAATACATGAGATGTGTGCCGGCCCATTTACTCCATATGCAAATGCTTTACATACTGTTAGCAAGTGTTCTAAATAGGTGCCCCACACTCGGCTCCTCTACGGCTCTGGAGGATAGATTAACCACTGGGAGGGGTGTATGTGCAACCTGGCATCTTTTTTCAATTTTTTATACATTTTTCACTACAATTCTCTACTAAAAACAAGTTAGTAGGGCTTTTTTTCTGGTCAAAGTTTATTTTATTAGGTGTTAAAAGTTACATTTAACACTTTATAACAATGTTCAATAATCAGTAAAATTGATAGACAACTGTAAAATGCTTAACAATTCATGTACATTCAGAAATGAGTAGTTCAGTGAAGTTCTGTTTTTATTTCTTAGTGCAATAATTAATATAAAATATGAATAAACAATATTTTTACAGCACCTTTCAATCTTGGTAAATGTTCATTTCTACACATACTAATTAATAATAGTAACTAATGAAATTAATTAAATTTAATAACTAATTAAAAAGTTAATATTTACGTAAATTACATAAATTAACATTAGTTATTGTATTACGAATGCAAATTATTTAAAATGTAACGGTACAATATTTATAAATGAACATTGACTTAAAAAGTTGTTAACACTTAATTTACTTAATGTTAACAAATTGTTAAACCCTACTGTAAATATGTATATATAAATATATAGTATTAATAAAATGTTTCCTCTTCTTTATGATAAAATGTTAGTATTTCTAAAGGTTGGCATACTATTTAAAAGTAAATGACATATGTAAATGGATTGTCACACTTTAGCATATCTCTTTTGTTACACTTTAGCATTTTTTCTCTCGTAGGTTTATTTTTGAAGGTCAATTTCTTGGTAACATATATGGTAGGATATTGAACATTTATGGTTATTGTCCAGAAAACCTTATGTCAGTCCTTTAAGCAGTCGTCTATGCCAATTTGGATTTATTGTGGATGAGCTTCATTAAATGTTACATAACAGTATTCTTTTACAAAAACATGATAATACTGGAATTTTATTTTGGAAGATAAAATGAACAGAAAATCTGATTTAAAAGTTACACTGATATACAGTGATTAAAAGTTTTAACTTTGTGTTTGTAACCAACATAAATTACTGTAAACTGTAAAAATTACTGGATTTTGACACATATATTTCCTAAGGAACCTTTACAGTTTTTGAAAGTTCTCCATGTGACAACCATAGCCTCTGTCTTTCAATATTTCCTTTAAAGCATTATCAAGGTAAAGGTTTCATGTTGCATTTTAAAAATTAGGATTTATAGGTGAACATGCTGTTATTAAACTGAATGTCAACATCTAAGATGTATTGTATAAGTCTGTGTTGCCTTCTTTCTTACTGGATGCCATGATTTCAGACTGTCATATCCCTCACACCTCTGCAGTTGTTCTTTTCTCTCTCTCTTTGTTGGGTTGTGGTTCTCACGTCTCTTTCCCAGGGCCAGCTTGCCTTCTGTACGGTTGGCAGCAGGAACTGGCTCTAATACGGGCATGCAGCTGTCTTGGCCCAGAGGCAGACATTGATAACATTCAGTTGACAACAAATGTTTCTATACTCGCATTATGTGAGCGGTTATGCACTTCTAGGAGGCACACGCCCACAGTAGACCCACGGCTCTTCTGAGCACAGTGTTTTGCTCTAAGCTTCGTGGACTATGACATGATGTCTAATAATACCTGTGTAGAGTAGTGGAGAATGGGGTATCATGTGTCTTCCCTTTGATCTAGGAAACTGCCCACAATATTTGTCATGTGAATTAATATTTATTAAGGACACATCATATACAGCTGCCTTAAGATGTGCATGAAAAAAAGAAACTGACAAGCATTGTTTGAATTCTACAAACTGTCTTTTGCATGTCAAAATAAACATTCTTCACAAATATTATTTGAAACTAAATTTATTTAGGTCAAAACATAGATATTTAAAACTTGTTGATGAATTAATCATGTATTTTTATGGCAAGGCTTGCTGTGAATTATTACATATGAGGCATTCTTCCTAAAATAGTAACAGAAGTGTCAGATGCTTTGGGGTCAGTTGTGCCAGTGTTTGAATTAATAGTCATAGTTATTGAATTTGGATGAAAACCTTAATATTACAAGGCTTACTATCACTAATAATCTTGGAGTGGGAACCAAATTTAAAGGCATGCCGTTAAAGAGAATCCCACCTATCAAAGAAAAATTATCACGAAATAATGCATTATGATGCTACCGGCAACAACTATATTCAATACATTTCCACACAGTCCTGAAGATTGTACTAATGCATTATAATGCCAAGTAGTTTGTTCAATCCATTACAGGATTTTTATAAGCAAAAACATTATTCTTTTATTTAATTTGTTTAATTATTAGTGTAGTAATAGTTTAATAATATAATTAACAACAGTAAATAATAGTTTGCTAATACATTAAATACATCCTTCTCATGGCTGTTTAGGGATATTTTAAAACTTCAACTAAATTTTGGGTGAGCAAAATTGGGAGCATGGCATTTTCATAAAAAAAATTTATTTTGTTATAAATATAATTGCTCAACGTATTCCCAAATGTTTATACCTTAACATGACCAGCTTACCTTGTAACGTGGAAATAGTTTCCAGACATCCTAAATATAATTCTGTGTATTATTTAAGTCCATAGTTGCCCTGGCCGTATAGGACATCTAAGTGTCAAGTTAAGGTCGCTATGCTGCTCATTTATGCCTTGCGTCCTACTCATTGATTACGTAGGTGGATCATACCTTGCATGGCGTGGACACTCTCTCTCTCTCTCCTCTCTCTCTCTCCCCCCTTCTCTCCTCTATCGGCCTTATCGCAGCGTCTCCCTCGCTCCCTTTTCACTTTCCCCCTGCGCGCACGCACAGGACCAGGTCACTCCCTCCAAACCGTACTGCGGTCCGGTTCAAGGCACACCACTGATCTCCGTGCGGGACGCCGTTAAGAGCAGATGGAGACGCTTCAAACGGCCATCTCGATCAGAGAGGACACCGGACCGTTAAAAAAGCCACTGGCAGACACTAAAGAGCACTGCAAAAGTGACGATCACAGCGAAACAAATTATGTAGACCTGGGCAACCCATCGGACATGAAGTCAGACAGCACAAAGACCGTAAAAGTCACTTTCACAGGCGAAGGGAACCAACTGGCAATCTTCAAATGTAAAGGCGATGCATCCATCGCCGGGATAAAGAGTCCTGGAGTGCGAGAGGAGACTGGAAATGCCGATAAAAGTTCATCGAAAGCATGCCATTCGGAGGGACTTTGTGGAGAGCACGCTCCGCTGATAGATAATTATGTGGACGCGGGGACGGATGTAAAATCCGAAGATCCAAAGTCTGAGTCGTATGAAACGGAGGAGTTACAATACACCGACATGTACTTGAACAGTCGCTGCGAATCAAAGGACAGCGCGAGCGTAGCGGACGTAGAGTCGCACTATATAACAACGCACGAGATTCAGCTGACGGAGTTAGATCACGACGTGGATTACGAGTTCGGACGCGGATCCTGCTGGGATTTCGAGGATGATAATCTGGTATATTCATTTGTTGACTACGCATCATTTGACAGCGACGAGACGACTCTCGGAAGACTCCAAAGCAAGTCCAAGGGCAATCAAATTCCTCCCACCTCACGCGCAGCGAAGCTTTCCGCCACAGGTGCTCTGGTCAGCACCGAAAGTGAACTTTGTGAATCCGATAAATGTGCCAGCTCGGATGAAGGCGCTGGACAGCATGGAAACTCGGCCGGGCATGTTCACCTGTCAATCAAAACTTCTTCGCGCGCGGTCAACGACCCTGCCGGTGTTCTGGGACAGAGGAATGTCCGCTTTCACACCAGACGTGCCGGTGAGCGGAGTCACTATTCGTTCAAAAGCTCCGACTCCAAAAGCGAGACCATGTTTGACCGCTACTTTATCCCACCACCGGGTCGCCAGCACCTCGCGAGCAAACTGAGGGGAAAAGACATCAACGAATATTCCAGTGGCGGGTCTAGTTCCGTCAGCGAACTGGATGATGCTGATAAAGAGGTGCGTAATCTCACCGCGCGCTCCTTCCGGAGTTTGGCTTGTCCTTACTTTGATGCCATAAATTTGAGCAGCTCGAGTGAGTCCTCTATGTCAGAACACGGACTGAGTATTAACAAATGGTCCGCATTCGTCGATTTAAATTACGGCAATTTGACACGTGAGGCGCACAACAACTCTACGCCTGTTATGGAGGTCAATAAAAGCACCGAGTGTACAAACATAAAAGACGTGGTTCAAACCAATACACCTAGCCCTCAAACTAAAATAGTGTCGCTGAAAAATAACTTGAACTCGCAGCAGGCGTCTAAGAAAATAGAGTTACGAAGCAAGCCGGATGAAACCATCACACTTACTGAAACCTTGAACTTCAACTGTAACGTCGGTGGCGGGATACCTGCGCGCGAGAGGCGCGCGAAACGCGCTCTGAATGCCATAATGTCACGTTCCTCAGCTGATGTTACGGGCACCACGCCAGCCAAGGCGGGGTGTGAAGCAGAAAGTCCGTTCGGTGAATCCTTGGAAGACGCCCACAAGAAAGCCATCTTTGCGTCTAGTCTGTTGAAAAATGTCATTTCCAAGAAAATGCAGTTTGAGCAAGAGCGTAAAATGGAAAGAGGTGAAATAAGTGATACACATCCTGTTCCATCAGTCTCCCCTCATGCCAAGGATTGCAAAGAGGCTGTGACGGGCTTACAAAGGCAGACTTCAGAAACCGCCTCAGGACACTCTCAAGAGGAACTCGGTGATGCAACAGACCAGCCAGAAGAGAATCCATGTTCCCATGCTGCTGAAATCACAGAGTCGCCCTGTGACCCAGAAACGACCTCTAAATTAGACCCAAGCGAACCACTAAAGACTCCTTTGACCCCCAGCCAAAAGAGTGCTTTCAAAACCTGGAAAGATGGAGAGCAGGAAGCACAAGGTGAGGGAGAATCTCAGTGCGCACTGGAGGAGGAGTCACCTCTGCCAGACACCTCAATTAGACCTGCGACGGAAAGCAATGAAAGTGTTGAGGGCGAGAGTAGTAAGATGATTAAGATGTCTCACTTGTATGTCCCTAGCTCGCAGCTTATGCCTAAGGAAAAGGAAGCTGCCGGGCTTTCATTACATAAAATGAAAGTGACTGGAGATCTTGCAGAGTCAGATGGGGGAGGGTGCGAAAAACTGAGCTCTGGCCAGCTCCATAGCCCTGCGGACACAGACCAAACCTCACAGTGTCAAAAAGCCCCCGAAATCAAAATACGCCTGCGAAGTGTTAAAGAAAACAAAAGCAATCAGTTCAATATCACCAGTCTGTTAACGCCTAATATCCATCACAACCTCAACGCTAAAAAGGCGACGAGCGAATCTAAAAGCCATTTGTCGACCATATCAGACAAAGTACCGCATTTCATGGTGAGGGATATTAGAGATAGTAAATGTAAGTTCCAGACACCTATTCATCAGGTTAGAGACGTGCGCAAATTGGTAAAAAGCTCATATCGGTTTGTAGCACTAGAAGATGCTTGCAGTTCATCAGGGACGGCATCCACAGCGTTACGAGAGGAGAGCAAGCATGTTAATAGGGGACCTGACAAGAAACCATTTCCTTCACCAATGGTAATAAAATGCCAGTCTGTGAACAGAAACAATGCCACAAAACCTTCCAAGCCTGCTAACGTGGGTGAGAGGGTGGGTGAAACGGTGAGATTATCCCCAAATCTCTCAGAGTGGGCTGCTAAAAGTGAAACCTTGCACACCGCACCCGGATTGCCATGCACTAAGCAGCCTGTGACTGAACAGCCAGAGTTTAGCTTAAAAATTGATGCTAAAGCGGCAAAACAAAAACCAGAAAAAGCTGAAGAAAGCAACGAGAAGAAACCCGAGTCGAAGGCTTCAAATCAAATAGCTCTTGAAAAGTTAAAGGCAGCTGTGAAAACTATGGAGGAACTGTACGTTTTTGATAGGAACGAATGGAAGCGCAAAACGCAAGCCCCACGACCAATCACGGACAGTCACGTGCTGTCGCTCATTACGCGAGAGGAGCAAGGAGTCCCAACCAAAACGGACTTTGAGAACGAATATGGAAAAGCAGACACAAGCTTGCAGCTGCGTGCTGAAGAGTTGACCGTGACCTCGAGTTCTGGTGTTGACGAGGATAAAGTGTGTATACCAACAGGTTCTCACGACCAGGAAGACACAACTAAGTTAGTAACCCAAAGGGCAGATTCTTTCAATGACAAGTGCATTTTTAGTCTGGGCAGTAACCTCCAAGCACTTACGTGTATCAATACACCAAATGACAGCGCTCAGCAAATGTTTTCTAGCAGAAACTACACCCTTAAATCTCATAAAGCTCCTTTGTCACTGAAAATCTGTCCTTCTAAATTGAAAAGTGAGGAAAAGCACCAGAAAGTGCAAGTAGACTCTGACAATTACCTAACAATGCCTGTTAAAGCTCACGCTTCAGATTCAAAACCCTCACAGGCATTGGGCTCACACCCAAAGCCTTCCTATCAACCTTTGCAACGATCACCTATCGTAATGGAGTCTTGGTCTTCTGATAGTCAGACGGCCACAATATATCACCACGCCGTGCCCCTGCCGGCTGTACCTGCCGCTCAACCCCAGCTACTCTGCCTCACACCGCCAACAGACCTCGCACCGCATCACATCCAGCGCAAGCTCCTGCTGGACCCCGCCACTGGCCAGTACTACTTAGTAGACACCCCTGTGCCCATGCAGCCAGCCACCCAGCGCTTTTACCATCCCGAGACTGGTCAGTACTTGGACATTCCTTTATCACTCACCCCAGTGCCCGTGTCCGTCTCGCCGGTCACCCTTGGTCCTGCAGCAGCCTATCCCCCCACCTACTTGGTCTACCCCTCGAGCCTGCTGCCACCCCATCCACACCCGGTCCCCCAGTCCCAGTCATCCACTTGCTCGGAGGGCGAGGACGTGGTGGAGACAGGCAGCATGTATCTGATCCCGCAGGGCACCGCAGTTCCCAGCAGCACCACCAAACCTGTCATCAGTATTACATCCCAGCAAGGTGCCCGAATTGTTGCTCCACCCTCCTTTGATGGCACAACCATGAGCTTTGTGGTGGAGCATCGATAACAGAAGGTAAGTAGTAGACAAATGAAGACAAAAAGTATCTGGACACTTTCAGCTTGTCAAACGTTAGTTGAACATGTTCATTGTGTGATGAATTGACTTCATACTGTACATTTACTCTAAGAAAACAAGGTACAAAGCTGTCACTGGGCCGGTACCCTTAGGCACAAAAGCTAAAAGGTACATCTTTGTACCTTTTTTAAATAATACATATCAGTACTTTAAAAGTACGTAATAGTTCCTAAGTGTACATTAATACCTTTTGAAAGGGTACCAGCCCAATGACAGATCTGAACCTTTTTTCTAATATAACATTGGGACCAGTTAAATGAATGTCGTTCTAAAAAAGAGGCCAAGCATCATTTGTTTGCAGATGCTATTGATGCAGTTTGATGTTTGGTTGCACTTAAATTCATACATTTTCAAGTGTGGCATAAAGTGATTTGTATTAAATCCCAAGCCTTACAGTGAGTGAAGATTGCTTAATATTGAGAAAAGTCAGAAATATTAAAAATATTTAGGTGTAAAACATATATATAGACAGACAAAAAAGAAAAGTGTATCATGTCTAATGCCTGCTTTCTGCTTTCGTGTCTGTATATGTTTATCTATGTGGGATGTGGGTTTTGTAGCAGTACTGTGTGGGGAAAAAAAGTGAATGTGAATGAAGTTATGAATTTTACAGTCTATAATACACATGCATGTGCTTGAGCCTGAATATTAAGGAAAAGTTGAGACTTTGTCTCCAAGTTTTCATGTTTTTAATGGGTTAGTATGCCTGTGTGGTGTATGGACGTTGGCTCATACGCAACACATTTTTTATCTTGGTTATTTTTTATTTGTATTTTATTATTTATTTATTTTGTAGCAAACAACATACAACGAAAGTGTCAATAGCAAAATAAAGGCCCATGGTGGCACTAAAACACTTTCTGAGATGTTTAGGTAAGTTAAGGAATAAATCTTGAGAGGAAACAAGACTCAGATTGCTTGACTTTTGCATGAGCTTAATTAATGTCTCATGCACAAAAAGAGAATGTCACAAAGATTTTGCAAGTGACAGTATGATGTTGATGTTGTTTTTACCATTGCTCATAGTTTTTCTTATGATGCACATCGACAAAATCATAGAAATACCAAACACTGGCAACTATTGCTGGCACTTAACAGTATGCGTGTGTGAGTGTGAGCTGGAGCGTGTGTACATGTGTGGAAAGGTCAGTAGGCGAGTAAAGTATTTGTTGTGCTGAGGCAGTAGGATGACAGCTGCTGGGGCCGATCAGAGGACCAACAAGCTGCAGCAGCTTTTTATAGAGAGTGAGAGGGACCTTCGTAAGTGAACTTTAGAGATTTTGCAGTGCTGCATTACTGGCTGCAGCGATGAAAGCAATATGGTCATTAACTGCATATTTCATGTTTGTGGTGAAAGACGTATAGCATTGTCATTTAGACTTACTCTAATCTTTTGTTTCATGGCATTCCATTTATGTTATGCTGCAACAGCTGCATGATGTACAGTAGCACATATAAAATGTGATGAAAACAATAGCAAGTTTCTGACATGGGTGTTCCTTTAATTATGAGCTCCATGTATCCTTTGAAGATTATTACTACGGATAATCGGGCACCATGTCATGCCATATATTTTTGTAGCGTTTAATTCATTTTTTCCCATTTTCACTTGTCTTAGTCTCTTCCTCAGGTAAACTCCCTCCCTGCGGATAAGTTACAGGAGATCCAGAAGGCTATTGAGCTGTTTTCAGTGGGACAGGGTCCAGCTAAAACCATGGAGGAAGCCACACGGCGCAGTTATCAGTTCTGGGACACTCAGCCTGTTCCTAAACTTGGTATTGATTATTTGTGCCCCTATACTCGCAGCACGTTTTTTTAAAATCCAATATTAAAAGTAATTTGCTTTCATTTTTATACTTATTCCTTGGTCTGACATCACTTGTTTCCTTTTAGTAATTCCTTTTAGTTTTTGGCAGTACAACATCTGTTTTCTTGAGACTCATGACTTGTGGCACAGTGTAGACTGATGATACTGTGTGAAACTGAAGTTTTTGGTGAATTGCCTGATGACAGAAGTCTGATTCTGCTGTTTGCTTGTTTGTAGGAGAGACTGTGACATCACATGGCTGCATTGAGGCGGATAAAGATAACATACGAGAGGAGCCCTACAGCCTCCCGCAGGGGTTCAGCTGGGACACTCTCGATCTGGGAAACACTGAAGTGGTATGACATACGAACCACTAAATTTCTCTTTCGATATGTTATGCATACAAATATACACCTGGACACAACTCGGTCTTAAAGCTGTTTTCTGTTTCCTCTCATTCTCTCTCTGAAGCTGAAAGAGTTGTACACTCTCCTGAACGAGAACTATGTGGAGGATGATGACAACATGTTTCGTTTTGATTACTCTCCTGAATTTCTGCTCTGGTAAGAATGTTGGCTTGAAAAGTCAAGTGTTTTTTTTTGGTCTTGTATCTGAAGGGCTATCTGTATTTTTATTTTTTTCTAAAAGTTAACTGAAATGTGTCCTCGTCTCTCAGTCGTTTTGTTATGACTTTTCATATTGCTTTTTTGTAATGTTCTTGCTTTTTAAATGTATTTGTTAATGACCAGCCTTGTGAAACTCCCTAAGGACTGAAATGCTTTTATGGTATTTTTATTACCTTTGGAGCATAATCCCTGTCATTATATGGGAACAAAAATGTTCATTTTATTTTCCAGAATAAGAAAATAACAGCATACAGCTTAAAACAACATGAAGGTAAGTACGAATTCTCATTTTTGGCTGGATGAACTAGGTCCGGTAAATTCATGGAATTCCCTGTTGTCCAACCCTCCACACCACCGTTATTTCATTTTTATTCATTTGCAGCATTTAGACTTTGTGTTTACCATCTGCTTTTCTCATTAGGTGTCACAGCTGTTTTACTGCACTAACCCCTTTTATCCATATCAAAGTAAAAACACTGGGAATATGTTGTGGTTTCATTCTGCCTAATGAGTATCATTCAGTAAAAATATACAGTGTGGAGGAAGAATTGAATTATTTCATAGACTGTCAACACCTCTTGTAGAGAAACATATGGTGTTATGGCAGTGCTCAATCTTCATCCCGTGAATGTTATTCACGTCTTCTTTGAGAAGGAGTGGCACGCCCTTGATAAAAACAGTTTAACAGATGGCCTCTGGTTATGTGATTCCTTCACAAAGTCTCACAGGCATCACAACAGACTGTGTTTAACTTTCTCAGAGTAGAACTTTGGCTTATTATTATTATGTTGATATAAGCAGCCCAGCAATGGACAGTCAGTGAAGAATAATTCTTGTTAATGCTCAGTAAGGTCACCATAAGCAGAGCCATAACTTGTGGATTATGTCACAGAAGAGCAAAAACAGCCATATTTTCTTTAAAAGATGTAGGCTACAGACAATATTACCCTCTGGTTCTCTATTCAGACAGGAAGTAAGATCAATTTTGCAAATCACGGGTGTTTCTTCATCTGTGGGCACTTCTAGCCCTGTGGACATTTAGAAACAATTTTCACACTCACATAAGTACTATTATTTTAACAACAGACAAAAGTCAAAAATGTACACTATACTAAATTTTTTTGTATCTTGTGTAGCATTTTGTGATGAAAATTACTTTTTAAACATTTTTATAAATGGCTCCAACCTCCTTTGTCTTGTTACTTCTAATTTAATAGGCAACATTTTAATTTAGCCTATGTTTTGCATTATGGTCTATTGCACACACCCTGGACCAGACCAACACGAATTCAAAAGCAAGTTCAAGTAGGGATCAGCTGAATGAAGAAGAATTGAATGCTGAACACACCGAGGACAACAGGACCTGTGCGGACTCCCCGTGTTTCTCTGGAGTACAGTGTGGAGCCACTTTCTCTGGCTCCTTCAGATGTGGAAACTGTCCACACGGCTATAAAGGAAATGGAATTGCCTGCAAATGTGAGCTGCCTTAAAAAAAAATTGTTCTTTATTATAGTTGATGCTCATGAAAATACCTAAAACTGTCTGGGTCATATTTCAATATAAAACAATAATAAAGTTAAAAAAGTAAATAAATAAAATAAAATTCAGTACATTAAATCCAGCCTACCAAGATCTATAAAGTATTTGGTTACACTTTATTTTAAGCGGTGTCCTGTTCCAGTGTAATATAAATATACGTACTGAGGTAAATGAATTAATATCAGTGTATTACTATATGGGTTTGGTTGGGTTACTTGCATGTAAATTATGCATAATAATTGTATTATAATAGAAGTATTTTAGTACGATTTTATACTATGAGTAAGGACACCTTAAAATAAAGTGTTCCATATATTTTCTTTCAAATGCATTTATTATGTTCTAATATTTATGAGAGAATAAGGAAAATATTCAAACTTACAGTAAGTAATGTCACAAAATTATAAAGGATAATTTTTTCTTTTTTTTGCGAAATATATTTTCTATTTTTTCTGTTGACTTTAGCACAAGAATTTTTGTGATCTTGACCTTCAAATATTATTAATATAATGAATTTATCAAAAGGATTGTTTTAACATAATTTCAACATTTCCTGTGTGTGTGCATGTGTAGCCGTGTGTCGTTATCCTTGTGGTCAGAATATGGAGTGCTCACAGCCCAACACTTGTACCTGTAAAGAGGGCCACATCGGTCAGTTCATTTAGTTTGGCAGACATTTATAGATTCGATTACTCATTTTAATTATGATTTGTTATTATGACTCATTTCAAAGTCACACACCAGTTATGTCTTCTTCCATCAGCTGTGTGCCGACCAGACTGCAAGAACAAAGGGAAGTGTGTGAAGCCCAATGTGTGTGAATGTCCTGCAGGGTACAACGGCTCCACCTGTGAGGAAGGTGAACTCTGTCTTTAGTACCTTACTGCACGCTGACATTTACAGATTCATATGTATAACCATTTTCTTTACAGCTTTACATAATATGCATTTTAGAGGATATTATATAAATTTACAAAAAATGTTTTATCTTGTCTCTCAGCCAGCTGTGACCCGCCTTGTCAACATGGTGGCCGCTGTTTGTCCAGAAATCACTGCACTTGTCCTTATGGCTACGTGGGGCCAAGATGTGAAACTAGTGAGCAGACATTTACAAATTTCTAATTTTGTTCGTAATGATTGTGTGCCATTGCCTTTGTGTGTTTTCAGTGGTGTGTAACAGACATTGTGAAAATGGTGGTGAGTGCATGTCACCTGATGTCTGTAAGTGTAAACCCGGCTGGTACGGACCAACGTGTAACCCAGGTTCGCCGTTTCATCCTTAAAGTTTGATCACAAATGTCTGTAAAAAAATATATTTTCTCAAAAATTAATAGGAAAGTTCACCCAAAAATGAAAATTAACCCAAAAATTACTCACCCTCAAGTCATCCTATAGGTGTATATGACTTTCTTCTTTCAAACGAATACAATCGGAGTTACTTAAAAAATGGCATACTAAAAAGTAAAGAAGAACGTCATGTACACCTAGGATGGCTTGAGGGTGAATAAATCATAGGGGAATTTTCATTTTTGGTTGAACTATCCCTTTAACAATTGTAATCTGTTATTCACCTCGAACCCTGTATGAGTTTCTTTCTTCTGCTGAACAAAAAAGAAGATATTATGAAGAATATTGGTAATCATATAGTTTCAGTTCCCCTTGGCTTCCACTGTATCGAAGTCAATGGGAACCGAAACTGTTTGGTCACCATATTTCTCAATATATTATTTTTCGTTCCACAGAAAAAATAAAATCATACAGGTTTTTGGAATGACATGAGGGTGCGTAAATGGTTTTTTATTTTTGTAGGACTATCCTTATAATACGGTGATGATAATAAATTCCTTGGTTTTCCTTGGTTTGGTTTCATTCTCAGCCGACTGTAAGCCTTTGTACTTAAACGAAGGGACTTGTATCAAACCAAACATCTGTGCGTGTCCTAGTGGCTTCTATGGTTCACAGTGCCAGATAGGTACAACCTATTTTTATTTCATGTAAATAATGCTGTACAATTAATAAAAACAGCCTTAATTAAGTGATTATTATTTATTTGTGTGTTGTTTTTTGTAGCTCTGTGTAATCTGCCCTGTAAAAACAGAGGCCAGTGCATGAGAAACAATGTGTGCTCTTGTCCTGAAGGATACACTGGGAAGAGATGCCAGAAAAGTGAGTGTCACTTCGAATTTGCTTCTTTTCTGTTGTTGTGATTTGTTTCTACATCCAGCATGCATTCTATCATATTATATGTTTGGACATGTGTATGCGATGCTTTTAGTTGTGTGTGTGACCCCATGTGCATGAACAACGGAAAAAAGGGTGTCAGTCCAAACACACAGGGGAAGTCGTTAGAGAGTCGGACTCGTAACCCAAAGGTTGTGGGTTCGAGTCTCGTGCCGGCAGGGATTGTAGGTGGGGGAGTGAATGTACAGCGCTCGCTTCCACCTTCAATACCACGACTAAGATGCCCTTGAGCAAGGCACCGAACCCACAACTGCTCCCCAGGCGCCGCAGCAAAAAAGGGCTGCCCACTGCTCCTGGTGTGTGTTCACTGCTGTGTGTGTGTTCACGGTGTGTGTGTGCACTTTGGATGGGATAAACGCAGAGCACTAATTCCGAGTATGGGTCACCATACTTGGCCACATGTCACTTCACTTTCCTGTCCATCTGGGCAACATCTGTAAGAGCAAAAATAAAAGAAGTATTTTATGCTCACCAAAGCAGCAATTATTTAATGAAAAATACAGTAAAAAACAAATATGGTTGAAACATTATTACAGTTAAAAGTAACTGTTTTCTATTCATCTATTTTCTATTTTATGTTTTAAAATGAAAATTATTCCTATGGCAAAATTGATTTTTCTTTTCAGCAGCCATTAATCCAGTCTTCAGTGTCACATGATTTTTCAGAAATTATTCTAATATGCCAATTCAGTGCTCAAGTAACATTTTTTATTATCGATGAAAAAAAGTTGTGCTGCTTAATATTTTTGATAAAATTGGCTTTTTTTTCAGGATTCTGTAATGGTTCAAAACAACAGCGTTCTATTGAAATAGCATTTTTTTGTAACATAAATTTTAATTAAAAAAAAAAAAAAAAAAAACAAAAAAAAAAAAAATAAAAAAAACAAAGTCTTAGTATCTTTTTTATCTGCTACTACTACTGTTCAAAAGCTGACCATAAACATTTAAACAGTAGTATATGTTGTACATAAATGTGCCAGTTTCTGTTGGTACACATTTACAAAAGCCCTGTTTTGCAACATAACCTAGTCTTTTTTGTATGTGTAGCGGCATGTTTACAGAAACGTAAAAATGGTGGCGAGTGTGTGGTGCCGAACACATGTCACTGTCCAGCTGGATGGGAAGGTCTGAAGTGCCAAACTCATAAGTCCTGATGAATCCTAAATGCTCTTAATGAATTCTCACGTCTTGTCAGTGTATTGAGGTCACATTGATCATATTCTTACTGTTAAGGTATAGTTTGATCTTTGGATTGAAGAATATTAATTTCGGTATTTTATTTGATTATTTTCCTAACAGCGATCTGTAAACAAACATGCCTCAATGGAGGGAGATGTGTGTTTCCAAATTTCTGTCACTGTCGTCAAGGTTACACTGGACCTTCCTGTGGTACAAAAGTAAGCATTTCCCAGAAGCATTGCCATCATTGATTTCATCTTTAAAATGATCTTTGTAAATACATTTTTGACTTCATTTATGGCCATAAAGATGAACCGATTGTAAACTTTGTATTTACAGACTAGGTGATGAAGATCTGAAATTGAAGACAACTTTATCACTCTGTAAAAAATGAATGGTGTGTGTGTGAGTGGTTTGTGTGTGTGTAAGCAGTAGTGCCCAGCTCTTTAGTAAACAGATTTTTCTAGAACCTGTATTGATTAGTACCGTATTTCAAGAGTTTCTTCTATGTATGGTATGTGGGTATATGTCTGCATCTCTTACACAGCTCAGACAATGATTCATTTTTTGTCATGTACTACAGTGTGCACATTTTATGATATTAATAAAATACGTTCCTGTCAAATTATCAATTGCATTGAAGAATAAAACAGTATATGACATCCAAAATTCTGTACATTTGAAGTCATAAAAATGGATCTTAGTGTCATTTCCCAATAAAAAGAAGTGGTCAAAAACAAAAATGGAAATGTATCATATTTCTGCTTTTTTAAAATCAAGTTTACACACACACACAATTTTGATTTTAACTTTATATTTAATTAGTTGTAATATACGCTAAAAGAAATTCAACAGTTATCTTACACTACTTAATAATAAAAAAGTCATAATGTCATGTACAATGTTAATATGTGACCCTGGACCACAAAACAAGCCAAAAATACATTGTATGGGTCAAAATTATTTTTTTTCTTTTATGCCAAAAATAATTAGGAATGGTATTAAGATAAGATCATGTTCCATGAAGATTTTTTGTGAATTTCCTACCGTAAATATATCCAAATTAATTTTTTGATTGGTAATATGCATTGCTAAGAACCTCATTTGGACAAATTTAAAGGTGATTTTCAGTATTTAGATTTTTTTGCACCCTCAGATTTCAGATTTTCAAATAGTTGTATATCAGCCAAACATTGTCCTATCCTAACAAACCATAAATAAATGGAAATTGATTCATATGACTGGTTTTGTGGTCCAGGGTCACATATAAAAAACACATCATACTCTCACATGTTCAGTTAGGGTTCAACAAACAAACATGTAACTTTAGCACCAATTTGAGGGACCGTTGAGGTCAGAGGTCAGAGTGTTCTGACATCAGAAGAGCTTCTTCCTCTCTTCACACTGTGGGCCTGAGAACGGAGCTCGACAGCGACAGGTGTTAGGAGACACACACTTCCCCCCATTCAGACAAGGCTTTTTACACACAGCTGTGAACAGAGAGAGGTAAATGGTTTCATTTTTAAAGTTTGAATAAACTCTTTATGGATTTACACACCTACAAAATCATTTAAATAAAGTATCAATAGTAACTGCACTACAAAAATGTAATTCTAGACCATTTGAACAGTCTTGTTCATAAATCTGTGGTCACGCACCTGTGTGGCAGGCTCCGCCTATCCATCCTTCTGGACAGCTGCAGATTCCAGGAGCCACACAGCTGCCCCCGTTCCTGCATCCCTGTGGACAGATCGCTACGGAAACAGAGACAAATGATCAACATGTGAGCCAGATACCACACTAAAATCTTTGATACTGATATATAATATATATATATTAGAATACTATATATATATAATATATAAGTTTTTTTTTTTTTTTTTTTTTACGAGCTTAGGAAAGGTCATTAAATATATTAAAATTAATGGTGTATTCATGTGAAAAAAATTCTTTACTATCATGAATCATATGATTTACCTTAGGTTACCACAAATGGAAAAAAAAAAAAAACAACAAAACCATTTGGCTATAAAACAGTTTGTAATTTGCTTTTGTTTATATACGTTAAAAGTATATTAATATTTTGAATTAGCTTTTCTTTTTATATTTAGATTTGATTGAGCTTATTAATTTTTTAGTTGAGCGATTTAGTATTAGCTTAAACTTATATCAGTTAGTTGCCAAGGTTACATTTTGTAAGTGTTTCAGTTATTAAGTAATGTTTCCACCAAATATTTATCTTTATTTATTCCACTTTTCATAAAGTTTTTTGCAACAAGGCGGTAGCGACAAAAGGTAAATGTTCGACAAAAGTAAGTTAATGCCGATGAAAACATCGTTTTGCTAACATTAGTGAGTGTTTAAGCTTCTTAAAGTGGTGGTTGATTGCGATTTCACTTTTTAAACATTAGGTTGTGTGTAATGTTGCTGTTTGAGCATAAAAAAAATCTGCAAATTTACGAAGCTGAAAGTTCAATGCAAATGGAGATATCGTCAGAATTCTGGCTGTTTAATGCCTACAAAAACGACTGGTGGGGACTACAACGAGTTACTTCCCGGGATCGTGAAATCACAAACCCAGACAAACCCCGCCCACGGGAATATGCAACAAAGGGGGCGAGGCCATGCTGAGCTGCTTTAGAGAAGAGGAAGAAAACTAGAGGTGCACATAAAAATATATTCATATATGAATCACGATTCTGTCTTCTAAAGATTCTAATGGATTCACAAGTTTCAAAATCAACTTGCCCTGCTCTGCATATCTCTCTCTCTCTCTCATATTCAGCTTAGCTCCAACAATGAACTTTTCCATTTATACACTTATTTTCACATAACTATGAGAAGTGTTAAACATGGTTTAACATGCTGCGCGTGCAGTTGCCCGTACTGTATTAAAGCTTTAATCAGAATAAAAACGTATATTAAAACAGAAGCAGTAGCATTTACAAATAAAAGCATATCTAAAAGTATGAGACAACAAAAAAAAAAAACATAGGCCTACCATTAAAATCCATGCTTGCACAGGTTCTGCGCGATCCTCTTCAATAATATCCTCTGCTTCTCAATCGGGTTCAAACTGATAAGCAATATTAACGACGCCGTATACAACCGGAGCACATGCCGCAGAGGTGAGGGGCGGGACGTTTAGACGCACACTAGAGGCGGTTTAGCCAATCACAACACACTGGGCTAGATAACCAATCACAGCCCATCATCTATTTCTGAGGGCAGGGCTTCATAAAAGAAGGAAATGATCAGCTTGTTTCTCAGAGAAGAGACAGAGCGGTGTGGAATAAAGGAAAAATTATGTGAAAAATAATGCGTTTTTTTTAAAAACGAAGCATTAACACATGTTAAGGCGGGCATACACGGTGCGATTTTTGCTGTCGTACGAGCTCGCAGGCGATTATTTTCTCTCGGGATAATTTTCGCTCATTCAAACATGTCAAAAAAAAAATTGGATGCTGTCGGTTTAAATTCGTGGCGTATGTGCGGTTGAACGAGACGATTTGGCGATCCATCTGAAGTTGACCAATCAGAAGATGACAAAAACCATATAGTCTATAATAATTTTAGTTTAATTATACAGTTCTATTTTTTATTTGTTATTCCGAATGTGCCAAATTTGCCATTCAGCTTTATGAATGAATATGCCTGATGTATTTCCGCCAAAATGAGCAGAAATTCAGAAATGCTTTTCAGCCATTCTCTTTGCCATGTCCTTTGTCTTCGTTGTTTTTTTTTTGGACGTCACAAGCCGCCTGCCACAAAGAAAACTATTTCGTACTCAGAATCCATATTTTTATGAATGGCGCGAAACATAATGCTAACGTCAGAGTTTGTAAAATCATAGTAAATTCGTGTCGTGTGTGACTGCCTCCGTACGATTTTCGGATAAACTCAATCGTGACATGTGCCACAGCTCACGACGTTCCGACCTTCAGAATCGCACCGTGTACGCCCGCCTTTAGATTGAACCCCAGAAACACATCAAGCCTAGAAAACACAGTGAACACACCTTAAGTCTATTTAACAGAAACACTGACTGACCAATAATGTCAGAACCAATTATATCATTCTTCTGTTTATTATGAAAATTTGCCATGTTACAATTTTAATTATTAAAGTTATATATCATAAAAATTATTTATTGATATCACATATTCTTCAACTCTCATTTTGTGAAGAGAGGCTGATTTCATGTGTTTCCCTTTTCAGATTATTTCTATTCCCCTGTTTCAGTGCAACAACTGACTTTATGGATTTGTGCAATGTAAATAACACAATATGGGATCAACACACCGTCTTGGCATCTGGAGCCAGTCCAGCTGGAGGGACAGATGCATTTTGCTTCTCCATTCACAGCAATACACTCACCACCGTTCCAACAGCCACCATCACAAACCACTGACAAACACAACACAAACACAAACACAGACACAGACAACACATATACATAAGTTAAAAGCTGTGTTGATGGACTCAAAAAAAATTTTTTCTTGACTATTAATTTTTTAGGGTTCAACTTGCAAACAACTACTAAAAACCTAATGGAAATTAATTCACAGTTACCTTTGTGACAGTATTTTCCTCCAAATCCTGAGTGGCATCGGCATTTTCCAGGTCGAAGGCACTCTCCACCGTTTTTACACTTTGGATAACAGTTAGCTGAAATCAACATGCAAATCATGTGAGTTTTGGCCAAGTATAATATATAAGCCCCAGTTTCACACACACACACACACACCAGCACTCACACACACAAACAAACTTTCCATTCAAATACATTGTAGAACAAGTATCTTGAAACCTCACCATATTGGCAGGTTTCTCCCTCATATCCTCTTGAGCAGAAGCAGCTGTTGTTTCGGATGCAAATACCGGCATGTTTGCAAGGTGGGTCGCACGTCGCTTTGGGGTCAAAGACAAAAGGAAGAGCCACTCCACGGGGCCCATCGGACCCTCCCAGACAGATCCCAGCCAGAGTGGCCAGTGCCGCTAGCAAGAGCTGCATGGATGTACAGCAAAGCACTGCCATTTTTAAACCACACTCTTACAAGAATCCAGAAGGACTGAGATTGCTGGTGAATGTATGTTTGGACAGCATACTTCACTGTGATCATCTACTGGACAGGCATGGTACTGCAAGGAGACACAGCTGGAAAAGTACCATCTAAGGAATGTGTGAGACAGGATTGAGAGACACACATGCTCAGAGAGTGTGTGTTTAGACGAGTGTGTGTCGTTGTCTGTGGTTTATGGCTGTCTGAAACTTCATCACCAAGTGGTCCCAAATGGTATTCTGACATCAAGTGGCATTTATTTCTTTTGATTTCTTATTTCTAAAATGACTGTTTTCTATTTTAATACATTTTAAAATTTGATTTAACTTGTGATGGCAAGCTGAAATTTTCAGAATTCTTGATGAATAGAAAGTTCAAAAGAACAGCATGTATGTTAAATTGAAATTTTTTGTAACACACTTTCTCACTTTTGATCAATTTAATGTATCCTTGTTGAATATATATATATACAGTATATATGTGGTGTATATATACAGTATTATATAATATATAAAATAGCTATTTATGTGTGCCCAAATATGTTTTGGGACCATAAAAGAGAAGTGAAAAGACAACAACACATTAAAATGTTGCTGTATAGCATAATTTCTAACAGCTATAGTGACTATCTGCAGTTTTTATGAAGTCCAGTTGCGTCTTATGTTGCTTAAAAAAATTGTCCTTTCATATATTTTATTCACTTTGCAGATCCCAGGAAATGGGGGAAACAGATTCTGCAGATGTCCTGAGAATTTTCCTCCTCCTCAATGAAATTCCAGCTCCAAGTTTTCAGACCACAGCTAACGTATTTCCCTCTCTCAACTATGTATATGAACTAAAATTGAATTTAGGTAGATTTTTAATGCTTAGTTATTTGTTGTTTTTAGTCATCATTGTTAAATGCTTTGTTGGCAAGCCTGACTCCAGCATATGATGAATGTCACATTTCCAGACTGTTCAGTAAGTAACAGGGCATATTGTACCTCTATCTGCCTGAAATTACAGTAGTGTTCATGTTATGGTGAGTTAAATTAGTAAGCACTGAATAAATAAAAACAATGTCTATTTAATATCAGATTACTTTGTGGGTTAGACTGAAATAGCACATTACTCTTTTTATTAATAATATAGTCAAGTCTCTTTTGCTTTTAGTTGAATTAAAATAAAACCAAATGTTTGTTTTGTAGAGAAAAGTGTGATTGCTGCTGCGATATTCCACAAGATGGGTCCATACAGGATATGGTACCTCAATACAGGAATAGGACACCGTCTGGAGTTTTGGGGTTGAGACCATTTATTGAACTATAATAGGGTGGTCCACCACCAAAAGTCTGATGTAGCAGTTAAGGCCATGGTACGTTTACATCTTAAGGTGGGAACTTAGGTTCTTGAAAGTCAGAGTTACTGGTAAAACCGAAATGTTCAAGCACTAACTGGTACGTGTACACTCTTAAAATTAAAGGTGTTTTAAAGGTTCTTCACAGCGATGCCATATACGAACCATTTTTGGTTCCACAAAGAACAAAAGACATTCAGTCAAAGTTTCTTTAAAGAACCATCTCTTTCTTACCCTTTTATAATCTGAAGAACCTTCTTTCGCCCCAAAAAAACTTTTGTGAAACAGAAAGGTCTTCAGATGTTAAAGGTTCTTTAGGGAACCATTTAGACAAAAAGGTTCTTTTATGGCATCGTGAAGCACCTTTATATTTAAAAGTGTAGAACTTTGTGTTTCTCCATGTGCCCTGTGCGTACGTTGTGCAGTGTTACCAGTTTCTTAGGAAGGAAAAAACGATTCTGACACATCTGTGAAAAGTTCCTACTACTTCCGCTAGATGTTCCAGAACAGACAGATCCTTCTGGTTCAACTTTAATGGGCCTCTGAAACAAAGAGCATGTGATGTTTCTACATGCCTTGATTTACCATGAATATGATAAGATAGAAATAAATAAATATTATGATTTTTAATAAAACGTGATCTCGCCAGTGTCCTGAGAAAAAAAAATATATGGACACAAATTTCGTCAAAGAAATTTCATTTATTGATAAATCCTTTCCCTAAAATAACATTTAAATAAAATACCATTTAAAAAGGTTTTGATGTAAAAGTGCCATTCCAACAAAACAAGACAAGCTAAAGGGTTAAAGTGAACGAGAAACATCTAAGCTATCAATGATCTACACCAACACGAAAAAAATTATGGTTGAATTTGACTAAAATAGGACAAAAGAAATGCTTTAAGAACAATTAACAGAAGTCCATTTTTATAATAAAAAATTCATATCCTTCCTTCTTTTTTTATTCCATTTTTTCTTAACTAATATGGTATTCCATAGGTTCCTGCTGAGGTAAATTTATATTTATTTTAATATACATTTTATTATGACAACTGATTCATGTTCCACTTTGTACTGGCCTCAGAACGGTTCACTTAATTTTGTTTAGTTTGTTTTTTAAACGTAGTTTAGACCTTCATTCTGAACATTCCCTTAGAACAGAAATTGTGGATTTTTTTTTTTGAAATTACTGCAGTCTTAGATGTTGGAAAAATCCAAAATATGGATTAAAACAAAATTCTCATTAATTCATGAACTTCTGAAAGCTGGCATGTTGTTGTATGTTAACACCATAGTCCAAAAAAATCAAAAGAGTGCCTGCTCCGCAAAGAGCTAAATAAGAAGTAAATGAGCATGAATGAATGGAAATTGCAGCACACTGTTTAACATGTTTAACTGTTTAACAAAACAAACGCACAAGAAAAAATGTAATTGTAATGGAGTAGTCAAAGTGGTTTGAGTGTTTGCAGCTCTATGTAAAATATTCTGCTGCTGCTGTCATCCCTTCTCCCAAAATGTACTAAAGTGCTTCTGTCTATCCAAGCAAAACCTTCAGTGCTGTGCTAAAGAATCGATAATGATGGTGTAGAAAGACATCAGTGCTCTGGCTGAAACTTGCTGATCAATCCTGACGTTGTCACCCTACAGTACAGACTTCATCTTCTGCCATTTGTAACACTCAGGACAAGCTTTTGTTTCACGACATGGGAACATGAGGAACTGTGGGTCATACGGAGGGGCATCACTGTATCACACTCATGTGTCCACGTGAAGACGTGGTGTTTGAGCCACAGTCCACGTACAGGTACTTCTCCTGAGACACCTGCTCAACGTGGCCAAAGTACAAGACAGTTACAGTCATCCTGGAGAGACGAGAACATAGTATCAATCAAATGAAATGCTCAAAAAGTAAATTAATTTATAATAATCTTATAATAGTTTGGTTAACGATTCTTTTATCTAATAAAGATTTACCATTCTTTTCAACAGAAATACACTGAATACAATAACAAAAACTGCATACAGTAACATTTTTCGAAATAAACATTTCTAAATATTTTTTCAATCTGTTCTTTTACATAAACTCTTTCAACAAACGATTCTTAAATGAATCAGATTTTTCATTAAAGAATACTTACTGCATCATGACAACAATGTTATGCACTTTAATTGACTGCATGGTACAGAAGTCACTGTAAAAACAGATGCGCAATCAGTAAGATAAACTGTCTTTATAAAAGTTTTATTATAATATAACACCTGACTGGCAAATACTCACAATATGTAGTTCATCTCATTTGCTATGATGGTGGGAACAGTGTAATCAACCTAAAAATGAAACCTTGACATTGATAACAGTTATCAACAGTTCACGTAATCACATATGTGATCCCTGGACCACAAAACTGGTCTTAAAAAGGGTTCGCCCAAAAATGAAAATTATGTCATTTATTACTCACCCTCATGTCATTCCAAAAAAACCTGTAAGACCTTCGTTCATCTTAACACAAATTAAGATATTTTTTATTAAATCAGAGAGCTCTCTGACCCTCCCATAGACAGCAAGGTACCTAACAGTCAAGGTCCAGTAAAGCACCAAGATGATCGACAAAGTAGTCTGTGTGACTTCAGTGGTTCAACCGTAATTTTATGAATCTATGAACGTATTTTTGTGTGAAAAGAAAACAAAAATAACAACTTTATCCAACAATTCTTCTCTTAATCACTTGTGGACGCGCGTTCACAACAGTATAATGACGCGAGCGTGTGGCGGCGCTGACCCAGATCCGCCGTAATGACGTCATCACGCCGGATCTGGGTCAGCGCCAGCGCCGCCACACGCTCGCGTCATGGTACTGTCGTGAACGCGCGTCCAAAGTGACGCAGTAGAGACGAAAATGTGGAGAAGAAAAAAAACAAAACAATTATTCTCGTAGCTTCGTATAATTACAGTTGAACCACTGATGTCACACGGGCTACTTTGTCGATCATCTTGGTACTTTTCTGGAACTTGAACGTGGTAGTTACCTTGCTGTCTATGGGCGGGTCAGAGAGCCCTCAGATTCATCAAAAATATCTTAAATTGTGTCCGAAGATGAACGAAGGTCTTACGGTTTGAACAACACAAGGCGAGGAATTAGACAGAATTTTCATTTTTGGGTGAACTAAGAGATTGTAAATTTTTCAAAATTAAGATTTATACATTATCTGAAAGCTGAATAAATAAGCTTTCCATTGGAGTATGGTTTGTTAGGATAGGACAATTTTGGCCGAGATACAATTATTTGAAATTCTGGAATCTGAGGGTGCCAAAAAAATCAAAATATTGAGAAAATTGCCTTTGAAATTGTCCAAATGAAGTTCTTAGAAATGCATATTACTAATAAAAAAATAAGTTTTGATTCAAAATCGCTCAAGGAACATGATCTTTACTTAATGTCCTGATGATTTTTGGCATAAAAGAAAAATCATAATTTTGACCCATACAATTTTTTTTGGCTATTGCTACAAATATCCCGTGCTACACTTATGACTGCTTATGTGCTCCAGGGTCACATATTATATAAACTCAGATTCCAAATTCATGCAACTAAATCAAACAGCCTTATTGGGAGGATAAAGGTCACTTATTTCTTTCGGTTATCTTAAAGTGTTAAACTGACGTGATTTTCCTCACCATGAATACAAATTTGATACAGTAAGGACATGGATTAGTACAGTTGTATTATACACTTTTATTATATTTTATATGTTTATAGAGCAGCATACTATAACATATATTATATGACAAATAATTTTATATGAATACATATTTCAATAAATTACTCATTATATAATTACTACAAAGGTAAAATTGAACAGATAATATTTACAACATTTGTTTTGGGCTTATAATGAAAAATAGTATTATTGAAATATGTATTAACATAAAATTATTATTCATTAATTAATATATCTGAATGAATTAACATGTACCTGACGCATATCCAGGGGGGTGATAGTGGTGACATTACTGACAACAGACTTTCCGATAACAGTCTTGTAGAACTGCACCTGTGCTGTGATGTTGGCAACGTGTATTGGGTAGTAATTATTGTTGGTGATGTTCAGGGTATTCTGAGAAAGACAAAAAAAATACTCTTCTTTAATACTTTAATACGTTAAATAAAAACATCGCAAAAAAAACTAACAAAATACCCCGACTTTGCCAAAAGTCCCATCTGATCTCACTATCAAGTCCAATCTCTCCACACAAAGAACAGAATCACAAATTAAACAGGTATTTTTGATCAACAAGCCTGAAATACAAATGAAAAGGGTTTGCTACAGATATTACCGTGATATTTAGATAAATGATCCGCTGGTCTCGGTCGTATGTGACGTAGGCTGACTTCACCCCAACATAAGAGACATCAATAGCTCGAGGGAACAGGAAGAATACAGCCAAACCAGAAAGTAGCAGACACAGAACGACTGATAAAGACACGTACAATGTCCTGTGATAGCGCAAGAATATACAGTCAGTTATAAAATATAGTATTTATCCAATGCTGATTTGAAATGGATATTAAAATTAACTTACGTTCGTCTTGGCTTCAGCCTCTGGTCACTGTATGGTATCAGAGCAACTAGCTGGTTTTCTTGGTCTGTGAGAATGTCCAGGATAGGAAGTACACATAATTACATTTTTACAAGTCCAAATAATGATTTATTCAAGCAATTTATTGATGCCACTGAGATAAAGACCAATGTATTAACGTTAAACATTTAGTTTCAGCTATATGTTCATATTACATATAAAGTGATGGATGGACGGATCTGTTCTCACCTCTAGGTATCCTCCCCGTCCCTTGACAAGAAGGACAGGTGATGCTGTCTCTGCCTGTGAATTCAACATATGGAAACTGTGACACGTCATGTTTATTGTCCTCAACGGGAGACTCTGTGTTTTCAGTCAGGTTCTCCTGCTCCTCTTTTTGCTTTGGCAAGGAAAACAGAGACTTCCCCATGGTTTGCCCTGCCTTCAAAGAAAGAAATCATCTGTGAAATGTAGTGAATTACAGTGCAAGTCATGAAAGATCACTCATATCTAGATGTTTATGCAGTGGTGAACTTGAACATATCATCCACGTGACAAAGTATAACACTGCAGGCTGTTTTATAATGTCATTCTGTCTATAAAATATACATTATTTTAATATATTATGATGTTATCAACATATTCTGGCTGAGGACACAGTGTACGGCCGACAATCTCATGTTCTTGATAGGGCGTAATATTGATGCTTTTGCAATGCAAAATTAAAATGCACTTCATATTAACGCATTTAGATCGATGCATTTAAAAAGTATTATTAACACGCACGCGACGAACATGGATCGTGATGTAACAGCAAATGGGCCTAAAACAGATCGAAATGACTCTTATTTTAAGGTTCGATATGACAATATAGCGAATAGGATAGGAATCAATGTATTTTACCTTCGATTGAAGGGTCCTGCCTTCTGTTTGTATAAAATTACAGTTGCTATATCGTCGTTACTCTGTTCCAACAATGTTGATATTGTCCCCCACCCGTATTCTAAGAAGCCCCGCCTCCTGCATTAATAAGCGGCATGACTGTACATCGTGGACGTTGTGTGATTGGACGATAGCTACGTGCGACACTATTACAAGCCAATCATATTGGAGAAGGCGGGATTTGCTACTAAGCCCCGCCCCACTGTTTATAGTTGCAGCTCAAGCTTCAAGGCCGTGTGTGCTGTTAAAACGTGCAATGTTTTGCTCTGGGTGTAATTTCCTTTATTTACTAAAACGACTGTTGATATGCACGTTGCGCTAGATATGCTCATGATTAGAACTAAAAATTAAAACATTGCATCTTAAAAGTAAAATAATATATATACGAAACGTTACTAATAAGGACTTACCTAGAAACATAGATATGAAATATCTGTTTACTTAATCTACTTACAAGCATAATGATTGACAGCTTTCATCAAATATGCTGTGACAGGAAGGGAAACATTTGGCTGGACAGATAGAAAGGAACAGTACAGATTCGTTTTTTCCCCCCCAATACAAAGAAGAAGAAAAAACTATTATATGACTCCTGAGTTTTTTTGTGCAAGCAAAATGAGAAAAGTGCTCAACCACCAAGTAGGCATGTGGTTAACACTTCTCAAATTGATTTCCTGATAATAGTTATCATCAGACAATCCATCAAAAAAGTGACAGTGTACACACAGTGAACAGAGGAAATTTATCATTTACAAATATATATTATATATGTGTAGGCCATAACAATGTTTTCTTATATCTGTACTTTACATTTAAAAAATGTTCTACTGAAAATGTAAAAGTTATCTGCCTATATTGTAACTGACTCGAAAACATTCGAAAATAAACCTACACTGAGAAATAATCACATCTAGGCATAGTGTTCCTCTATATATTTGTTATTGATTGATTTTATAGAATTACAAATACATCCAGGGGCTAGGCTACATTAGGATAAGCAAAGATACATAAATAATAATAATATTAATATAAAATCAAAGGATAGAAATAAAGTTTAAAAATATTAAAATGTTTGCAAATAGAATGCATTTACAGCGTTCTTATTTTTCAAATATAAAATTATTTTTTAGATATTGCTAAACTTCTGTCTTTAAAACTGAAATAAAAGTTTAAAAATGTACAAAAAAACATCCATGTCAGTGTTCCCCTGTGTAGGCCTATATGTGATCATCATGAAACTGAAGAGGATCTGTTTATCTTGGCCACATGGCGAATGAGTTCTTCTGTGTTTACTAACTAAATAACTTTAGGAGTTAACCGAGACATTGTTGAATTAGATTCGAGAATCTAACTAGGTTACTGGCCAAAGACATGGGAGGATCAAAACTGATCTTGCGATCATTAACCGCCTTCAGAGTACGGCAGTGGAAAAACCATTTTCTCGCCAAAACGTGGATACAGGTGCGTTGAATATTAAACGTTTGGGTTAAGCTGTAAACTCGGATGCGCAGTCACGAATAATCTGCGTCCAAATACCGTATATTATTGAGGCAGGAACCAAAGGAAATGTATAAAAGTCCGTATTTTTTCAAATAAGCAATACATTTTCTCTTTTGGACCCTATGATAGTACGCGCATGTGTTGCTTCAGTGGCCCCGCGAACGCACCTGCGTTTTCGGGTACACGTATACTCACTGACAGGGGAAGGGATGGGCGCCATAAAACCAAGAAGAAGAAGAAGAAGAACGGAGGGCGCAACAAAATACAGCTGCAGTGTCGACACTTACTCGGATTTTCTTTACATACTTTTGAGGAAGTTAACGTTGGATGTTTTTAAAGCTCATGTGTTTTGAAAGATTTTGAGAAAATATGTCGCAGGGTATAATCTTTACCCTCCTCTTGATCACAGGTAGGGGCGTTCTTCTTATGCTAATGCTTTGTGGTCACTTCTTCGTCAGTTAGTTTATGTGTGTAGAAAAATATCAATAGATGATCAGATTTTATTTTTTTCATGAATTCATGGAGGCCATATTCACCTATCAGTTGATATAGAATTTGTCTCATAATTTATTAAAATTGAGTGGCCAAGGGCTTTAATAATTGTTTGTTCATTATTAATCCTTCACTTATATTCATATTACTATAGTAACCAGCATCTAAATATTCAATTATGAGTACAAATACAAATCCTTTTTGATATATATCTCAGGTATTCACACATGTTGTGCAATATGGTTCCACTTTGTCTTATTCGAATTTGCTTAAAGATGTCATATTATGCCCGTTTTTACAATATGTAATATACGTCTCAGGGGTCCCCAGAATGTGTCTGTGAAGTTTCAGCTCAAAATACCCCACAGATATTTTATTATACCATTTTGAAAGGCCTATTTTGAGTGGAAGCAGAAACAAACTGTATTAGAGCATGTCTCTTTAAATGAAAATGAGCTACTGCTCACCCCACCCCTTTCTTCCAGCATTAGAGGGTGGCTGCGGCAATTACGATCGTACCTGCTAAAAACATCGTTTGATTTCTGGTTGCATGTTTATCCGTTGAAATCATGAGTTTAAACCATATTAGTTTAAAGCGGTCATATGATGTTGCTAAAAAGAACATTATTTTGTGTATTTGGTGTAATGAAATGTGTTTATGCGGTTTAAGGTTCAAAAACACATTTTCCACAAACTGTACATTATTGTATCTCCTCTATGCCCAGCCTTTCTGAAAAGCGTCGATTTTTAAAAAGCTCATCGATCTGAAAAAGCGAGGTCTGCTGTGATTGGCCAGCTATCCAGTGTGTGGTGATTGGCGAATACCTCAAGCATGGGAAGGGGAGGGAATGTTAAGCCCCTCACATACTGTGTGATGCCCGTATGGTGGATGAGTTTTAACTTTTATAAAGAATATCTTTTTGGTTTTGAGGCTTTAGTCTTTGCAACTTTCCAGATCTTCTTAATGCACCAAGAGCTTGTAAACTCCAAAGAGAAAGGAAAAAATTGAATCGCATCATATGACCCCTTTAAACTTCTGATATACAGTTTTCTAAGCACACATCCGAAGCACACAGACAGAAAACGGCTGTCACAGCATGTGAGTAATAAACTAAACTTCTCTTTCACACACAAGGTTGACGGTTTAAAAACACACCAGAGTACAAAAAATGTCAGTATGATGTGAAGGTAACAGCTGGGGAATCAGTGTTGGAGCACAGAATATAACAGAAATACATTGCACATCCATGAGACAATCCGTTTCCTGTGGTTCACCTGTTATTATAATCTGCATCTCTTGTTCCTTGAGGCGGGACTCTAAACACTGTTCTGTGCTCATCAATCCAGCCAATGACAGAACAGTTAGCATGTTTTGCTCATACTTTCGGCATGGCATTAGAACTAGTACACCGTTGTCGCTTACGAAAACACAATAACGGCCGCCATGGGTGGAAACCTTAAGATTAAGGGGGGGTAATATTATAATGAGATCCCTTTGCCCGTCACCAAGGGAGCGAATTCAGCTCCTTTTCTCAGATGCTTGCAGAAAAAGGCTTACCAAAACAAAGTTACTGGGAATCTTTTTCGCGTTTGGTTGGTAGATGCACCGGGGACCTAATTATAGAAACCTGGAAAAGTCAGATTTGCATGATATGTCACCTTTAAGTGCATTTGGTGTTAAGGGAACAAGTAATGTGGATTGTGTGGGAGGTGGTTATGTCGTATTCAGATGGAAATGGTTTCGGTCAGACAGTGAGTCACATTCGATGAGCTCTTTTAAAACTAACACTAACTTACAACCTGATGTCATAATGCGATGTCGCCTGTGTGTACATTTTGTAAACCCTTTTTAGTAATCCCAAACATTGCTCAGAATTGAGTGTGTTTGGAGTCTATGGCTTGTAAAGGCCCTCCATGTGTCATGGCATCCGTTTTCAAGGTATTATTAAACAGTTTTGCCTGAAAAGACCGTTTAATTGTCGCTTCTGTGAAAGACTAGTTCCGTGGGCTGTATGTTAGGGGTTTTGCTTTATTTTAGACCTATCAGGTCTAACAACAGGAATATGCCTATTAATCAGGCATGAAATGTCACATTTTGTATTTACATCTAGCAACACTTCCTAATAGATAACCATAACCCTCAGAGAGTCATGTATGTTAATATATTTTCTTCCTCAAAAGTGTTTTTAAATAATCAAAAGTGTTTTCACCGATTATAAAAATACAGTTCAAATGAATATATAAATGTTCCTTCCAAAATGATGATACTTTTCAGATTTGAGCAGCTGTTGTTTATAAATTGAACTCTTATTCAGTTAGAAATATTACTGAAGATATTACATTGAACATTGCTTTGAACATTTATTGTGATTTTAGTCTGTTAGAGCAAATAAATACAGCCTATCTCCTGACTTTGACAGCTAGAATGATGATTTAAACACAGCTATTATCATGACTCACTGGTGAAAAACTAGTGATTTTAGTGACTGAAAGATCGTTTTCAAGTGCACCTCTTGCTTCCTGAGCATTCAGAACACTTTCAATAGATCTAAGCCGAAGAGAAGTTACTAAAGACTAAAGATAAATTTGACATCTTCACTGACACAATCAGTTTTCATGTGGTTCACCTGGTTTATTATAATCTGTTCTGTTCCCTTGTGTTTAAGAATATTTTTTACAGAAAGACTGAAGACTTTTCATAAGAGCCGTTTAATGTCTTTTGACATGGTTTGAGTCTTTGTTATTACCTGAAAGGACTTTTAGTCCAGTCTGGATGTTATTTGATCTCCACTGTATTCTTAATTCATGTCTAGATTCATGGGAATGTCGTAAATCTCCCTGCGTTTCATTTATTTGTGGATGCTGTTATATTCAAATGTGTTTCCTCTCCTACAGGCTGCACCACAGCAGTCAACGTGGTCTGCCCTTACCCACGACACGTAGTCATATTATTCCAGCCGGTCACGCTCCGCTGTGATTTCACTACAACAGCTACAAACCCACCACTGATCACCTGGAAATACAAGTCCTACTGCAGAGACCCGATACAAGCTGCGTTAAACCCCAGTAGTGCTGACAATGCCATCGCTCAGTCCAACCCAAACTACAACCCTAACATAGAGTGTGCAGACAGCGCCAGGACTGTTCGCATAGTAGCTTCGAAACAAACAGCGGTCACACTTGGGAGCGAGTACCAGGGCCGTCAGATCAGCATCACAAATAGTAAGTTGACTTTGTGAAAGTATTTTGTATTGTTTTTTTATTTAATGTACATTATAATTAATGTCTTTATTGTACTTAGTATTATGTGTTTGTTTTTTATTGTTATAGGTATAGTTCTTGGTATATATTTGTTTTTTTATCTCCATTACCACCACACCTGTGTAAATGTGCCTGGTTTAGCCAAAAAACTTGCAAAGATTTCAAATATGTACATTGTACAAGTTATGTTTTGAGCACCTCTAAAACCTCATCTATTTTGTCTTTTTTTTATGTATAGATGCAGACCTACTTTGCTCAGACCGAGGTGGGGGGAGCGGAGGTTGTACATCTGTAATGCTGCTTCAGCCAAGGACCTTCAGGGAATGGCGAGTGGATATACAGAATCTTGTGGCTTGGAGTGTTTACCTTCTCACAAATAAACTCACACTGACAGAACACCAAACTTCAATGTGTGGTTTCATCACAAAACCCAAGCACCTGTCGCATCAGATTTGTAGGTGTTAAGGATGTTTGCGTATGTGAGGAATGAGGCGTGTTGATTGGAACATTGTAAAAAAAAAAAAAATATTATTGTGTTTTTGTTAATAGGTGTGCTATTTGCATTATTTAATTATTTTTTAATTATAATTGTTTTTCATAATTTATTTTCCACCTGGAAGATCACTGTTTGCTTGTGAAGGATTCAAGCCCATTTCTTTCATGTCATAGAAAGCAATAATATATTGATAAATGCTAATATTAATACTTATAGTAGCAGTAGTAATTTTAACTTAAAGGCATTTTTTTTCTTCTTTTTTGGGTCAATGCCATAAGGCCTTTTTCAGTAATTATGACTTTGTCTTTCTTTCACAGAGAGAAAGTCAAATACTACAGACCTGCTGCCTGGCATTGATTTACTGATCATGGAAGGTAGAATAAGTGCTTCTCTCTAGAGGTCTGGTTAAGTTTGAAGCTATACTTAAATCCTTCACCAGCCACAGTCAGGTCTTATTCATTACCAGTGTTGGGAGTAACGCATTACAAAAGTAATAATATTACAGTAGTATATTACTTTTTGCTGTAATGCAGTAATATAAAGCATTACTAATCAAATTTGGGTAATATTATTACTCGTTACAATCTCAGTAACGCAAGTTACAACAACATTTTAACTCAAAATTAAGTGGTGAATTTACTAACACCGCAAAACAGCACCAGAGAAAAAAAATCCGCCGGTAAAATAGTCTGTCTATTCCTGTTGCTGGAATTTGGTTGAGATGACTGCAGAGACGGATTCTACATTTGTGAGATGGACACACTCCTGTTATTTTCAGTTCGTCAGAGAAAAGGATAAGAATGCATAGTCAGGTGCAATATGTGCGACACCAAACTCTCAAGATGGAGAAATAGCACAAGTAAAACCTGGAAACACTGGACTGGTGCCACTAACACAGAGCTGTCGGAGAAGAGGAGAAGGCAGCGGACGAGCGCAGACAAGCAACAAAAATAAAGTTTAACTAAAAACAACAAAATCAGTTTTTATTAAATCATAGTCTATAAAATGAATGAATATACGAAATATTTGACTTAAATAGCCTAATTAACAGATTAACAAAAGGAAAGGTAAAGACTGAGAGATAGGCTATGCTGCCGAGTTTGGTTCATATGCTATTTGTGTGGCGCGGCGCGGCGCTCTACGAAAGTCCACGGAAAGGAAACCGCGATGACAGATATAAAGTAAACACATTGCAGTTTCGAAAGATTTGTATGACCAAAAATAACAGTATTTTTTTTGTTGTTTGTTTCTGCTGTTCGATCACGCCAGCGCCTCATGCACACATATACAGCATTGCAAACGTTGCAGCCTATTCATTATCAGAATAAAATACAGTCAACCAAACATACAGATACACTGGTTAATTATTATCAGTGCGTTACCGGTAGTTACATCCGTGCCAATTCAGCTGAGTCGGCCAACAACACACATTGGCTCATGTGAAGAGGATGTTTTTAAAGCACGTACGGTAAAGCCTGTTACATAATAAAAATAGTTTCGCATTCAATACATCGAAAATATGGACAAATGAATGGCTTAAGTTTTTCCGAAGAGGAGGTAGAAGCCTGCGTCGAGGAACGGCGTTTGATTTAGTTCGCATGAATTAGCCTAATTGTTTGGCTTTAGCAATCGAATTTTAACTATTCATTCTGGTTTTCTTCGGAAAACCATTCAAAATAGACCATAGGCTACGGTATGGGGTTATTGTTTTTATATTAAAATTTCGCTTTATTTACGGTGCTTAGTCTCATGAATGAATAATGCGGTTTGTGCCTATCGTGTTGACTAAACTTGTAACAACATAACATTATGTAGACCCTATACCGGTATTATAATGAGCAAGCAATTTAAAGACATGTTGGCTTTCGTACTTATGTGGATAGTTTGGTGAAAGTAAGCAAGTAGGTATATGCATTACAAAGTCAGAGACAGCAATATTGAATGTAATTAATTGACTTTCAAACGACAGTAACTGTAAAGCTATAAGTATTTACATTTGGGGGTAACGGTGCCAACAATGGCATTACAAAACAACACGTAGATGTAGAGTAGAAAGTCCATTATATATATATAATTTATTATTTTATTTTTTAGTGTTTGTTTATTTATGTTACTTTTATAATTCATAAAAAAGGTTCAAATGGGATGGAAGAACAGTGTGTTCAAAATGTTGTGTCATTGTATCCCTTGAGCGTCCAGCAGATAAAACACTGAAAATTTGATTTTACAACATCATATTGCCCATTCATATTGATTAATATTGAATGAACTGTACTTCTGTCACTTACAGCCTTGTTTTTATTTGTGTCAAATTAAGTATGTTGTGTACACCGAATGAGATCAGGTGCTTTAAAATATACTGTTGCATCGTATTTGAATTCGTGAGTTTTCTTGGGCAGATCTGGGGGTAAGATATATTGCATAATGCCTGATACAACAGTTCTATATCCAGTGCATATAGATTCATCAATCCACAACCGTCTTTCAACGTAATAAACCAATTTGCTCAAAAAATATTAAATCCATGATATTGATTTTGTAAGCGTCATGTAAAAAAAAAAGTGTGAAAGGGGACATGTGAGCCAATGCAATAGCCTAATATTATTGCCATTGCCTAGATTTGCATATCCTGTAATTTGGTTGAGATTTATGGATTACAACTGAACAATGGAGAACTATTAGGAATTTTATTTAGATGGTCTGTTTCTCCACAAGGTGTAGATAGTTCTTTTTTTTCTTCCCTTTTTTTTATAGATATTATCTTATGCAAACATCAACATGATACAATAGATAACCAAAGGTCAACAAATCATACAGGTACAGCAACATGATTGGTGTGTGCTGTGTGACGGGTGGGAGGGTGGAAACGATATAGCAAGGCTGGCATGTTAAAACCAGAGCCTCTATGAAGGAAGTGCTGGATTTCCATAAATAGTGTTCTGACCTGTCAGTCATACTTGTACCTTCACTGTGTTCAGCTTTACAGCGCTAGAGGTAAAAGTAAGGATTAATCAAACATTACCAACATGACTTTAAGGAATAGTGCATTATATAAAATAAGTCACGTATCATTTATTCACTGTCATGGTCAACAAACCACGAATTAGTTTCTTCTGTGAACATAAGAGGTTGTTTAGCAGAATGCCAAAGCTGTTGATACAATAGGGATGTTTCACTCGCTTTATTAGCCGGAAGAGGTTGATCTTGGGAGACAAAACGTGTGATGTATTTTTAGATGGAAAGCTTTGTAATCAGGTGGGGTTGACCGGCATTAGACCGGATATAATTGTCAGGCACAGCATACACTTTAGCAGCTCCCAAACGAGCAACATCAGCCTACCACAGTTAGTTGTGAGCCCAAGTTGTGGACCCAGTGGAATTACAAAGCTCCAATTTCAGTAACGTTCAAATGCACCATAAAAGTAGTCTAT